>JAOXOE010027457.1:0-18349 GCA_028565055.1 Phoeniculus purpureus | reverse complement strand
GTGATGCTGCTCTGGCAGGGGGATTGGACTGGATGATCTTTTGAGGTCCCTTCCAATCCCTAATGATTCTATGATTCATCACTAGGAATCATCATTAGCCTGTGCATCATATGACCCAGCCTTCTGAAGGATGTCATTTCCTTCACCATTGTTGCCAAACAGAAGCCCCACCTGGGACCTTCAATTTCAAACATTTCTGCAAAAATCAGACAGAATATCTAAGCACAGACAAATTTTAAAGACACATTTTACTCCTTAAGTTCCAGAGAAACTTAAGTCCTTCATGCTGAGGTAGAATTTTGTATGATGATTGTCCTGGTCAATATTGGGTTCTCCTCACTGCAGCGAAGTGTAAAATAAAAATGACTATTTCAAGAATGTTGTAGGAGAAGTGTTGAAAAATCTTCCTGGAAAAAGCTTCCTGTGTTGCACTTAGGGGTGTTCCTCTTCAGAATCTCCAACTCTTTCAAAACTCATATTTCATGAGACTCTTAGACAAGTTACGAGAGCGGAAGATGAGTGCAGTGCTGCCGCCATAGAAGGGTGCCAGCAGACACTGGGGATAGTGTCAGATGCAACAGTGCAGCAGCTAATAAATCCTATTTATTAGGGTAAACAATAAATAATAAACCCTATTTCAGTAGTTTCTCAGCTTGTGAATGTTCTCCCCGGTTTTCCTATGGCATACCTGTTGTGTAAGAGACTTCCTGTGCAGAATTACTGGATTTCTCTATTGAAAGGTTTTGTTTTAATTAAAACTGCTGAAAAAAGACACGATTCTTCTTCTAATAAGGCAATTTGCATATTCAATAACTTTAGACTTGCTTGCTGAAAGACAGATTGAAACTTTGCGTGGTCTTTTACTCAAATGTTTTGAGATTCTCTCTTCCCGTTCCTATTAATGTGCCAATGAGATGAATCAAAATATAAGACAGGCTCTGTGATTTTCTTACTTAAACAGGTATTTTATCATTGATCTCTATGGCTTTTGGCCCTGAGAAAGTCTAATTTGATTTTTTCCCCCTACTGCAGCAATCGAAATGGAGTTGAATGTACAACAGGGGTAATCAAGACAGTGTCATTTAGTATTTGGTAGGAGTAAATAACACTCAAAGCAACGTGAAATTTTAACATTTACCAAAGATCCATTTTGGACTCAGACCTCAGACCTCAAGTGTGATCTGAAATCTTTTTTTATTAAATGCCAACAGATAAATTCTGTGTCACCAATAAACCTTGACTTGTATTTGTAGACAATGATGCACAGTACTACTGTAATGGAATATCCTTTTATCTTTTTCTGCTCGTTCTGCAGATCTGATAATTTTTGTGCTTATGATGCACAAGTGAGCTCTTCCTTGGTTTGCAAATGAGCCACAGTAAGAGATTGATTTTTACAGATGTTTGCTATTCAATATTGGTTGATAAATGTGTTAGATCTGATGTAGAGCTCATAATTAAGGCCTTGGATTCCATAGACCAAAACTTAGAATCATAGAATCATTAGGGATTGGAAGGGACCTCCAAAGATCGTCTACTCCAACGCTCCTGCCAGAGCAGGACCACCCAGACCAAGTCACACAGGAACACATCCATATTGTTTTCTAGAAGTTCTAGGCACCTACAACACAGGCTTTAAGATGAAATGACCTTCCCCACTGTAAGTCACTATAGAATCAGTCAGGGCTGGAAGGGACCACAGGATCATCCAGTTCCAACCCCTCTGCCATGGGCAGGGACACTCCACAAAACTCTTACTAGCTTGTATGTACCACAGATGTTGGCCGGTGCCCTGCTGTTGGGAGCTTCCAATATGTGTGTCCATTATGGAGATTAGTCACAGTTTTGCTTAAGGAACTACCTAAGCAAAGGCTTACGTGCAGGAGGAAGGTCTGTGTAAGCTATTTGCTTGTTACACAAGACTGTACTTCACTACAAATACATTTTCGTGTGTGTTTGGATAACTTGAAGGAGAACTGACATAGGTATGGGTTTTGATTTTTAGTTTTGCATGTTTCTACTAGCTTAATCCTTTTGTACTGGAGCAGCAGAGGGCTTGTGCTTCAGCTCACAAAATCGAGGGATTTAAGTGGAAGAAAGGTTTCTTCATAGCCTTTGGCTACGTGGCCACCTCGAAATGCTTCCTAAATGCAAGATAAAATCCTATAAAATCAGCCATGTGAAATCTTTGTGACAAAATCAGGTTAAAAGTTAGATACTAATAAATATATCTTTTATCCATTTTCAGTAATTATACCCAAGGAGGGGAATGAATGCTACTAAGGAATCACTCGCCATGTTTAAAGTTCTTGCAATAAGATGAAAGGACAAAAATGATAGCTATAGATTTTTCACTCCCTGTTTTACTTGCGTGACCCCTAGTTAGCTGTGTCTTCATTAAAAGAACAAAATTCAGGATTTCATACCCATTTAACACCAAGTTAAGTATCACTTAACCCCTTGGTACTGACCAAATGTATCCCCATTAAGTAGAGTTTTTGTTAGCACCATCCCAATTAAACAGCAGTCACAGCTATTCACTAACATTATACCAAATTAGTTTCCTGGGAGGTATCTTAATAAAGCAACCATCCCAATTAAGCCTGTCCTCATTAGATGGAGGATACAGTATTACTATTTTATTGTAATTGAAGAAAGGCTCATGGTCCCATTTCATATAGTTTAGCTACAGAATTATTAATAAACAACAGTCCCAACTAATATATTAGTGCTGACTCAGAGTATAATAACGTTGACCTATTAAAGATGGCATTTGCATGCAATCAGTGGCTTCATGCTGTAGTTTTTCTAAGCCACTGGAAAACAGAAAGATTTTGTCTTCTTGTGATGTCCTTGTTCTTCTTTGTTGACATCATCGCATTTAGTCTGTATAAAAGAAGTGTTGAAAACCATAGAAATTGCTGACTTAGGCTCCTTGGAGCTTTTGGAGGTGATGACTGTGATAAGCTGGAAATCTTTTGAGCTTATGGTGCTTGCAGTTTCCCACATGTAATTCATATACTTTGCTCGCTCTAATTTTTAGCTCCAGCTCCAGTTGTTTTCTAATACAATCCTGCAAGGGTGCATTTGGACAATCTCATCTTGGCCATTTTGAGCACATATGCTAGAACTAAGTCTTTTTGGCTCAGCTGTAGCTTGAATCTAATGAAAATGACAGATAATGCAGAGCGCTGTGTGCCTGCCAAAAAAGAGGATATTTCCCATGAGATAGCACCTGGTGATGCAGAAATAGACACTATAGATTTGTGATTGGCTGGTACTTACCAGTATTCATATCTAGTCAGTATTATCAACCACACAAGATCACATCTTGGATAATAACAGCAACAATGGCATGCATAAAAAATTACTGCAGCAAAAAAGGGGGAAAAAAAATAGATCAATTATGTCAATTATATGGTAGCACTTTTTTCCTCTCACAGTTTCAACACTGAGAAAAGGTGGCATCTATCTCTGATCTAATTATTCACATTGCTTATTCTTTTTTTTTCTTTCACTTTTCTCTTTTCTACACACATAAAGGATCTTCCCTTTAAAAAAAAAAAAAGTGTAGAATCAAACACGCATACATTTTGTATGTGACTTACATTTGAACAGCTGAATAAGTTGGCTACTTGAAAATGAAAAAAGCATAAAAAGATCCTTGTTTTGGCTTTCTCTAAAGGGATATGTATTGAAATGACCTTACCTGAAAGCAAAAAGATGCCATCAGCCAGGAATCTGCCATAAATTAAACTGCTATTTAAGCTCTGATTCAGGTAAAGAGTCCAAATTTCCAAGGTGCCCCTAATGGGTCTCTGTTCAATGATAATAGAGCTTTTCTCCAAGGGAGTACAGTCAGCCCCCCCAAAAAGCCACCCCAAAACCCCCCAAACAACAAGCGCAACATCAGAGGAAGAAGCAGCCTCCTTTCCTTAGGAAATGTTGCATGCCAACTCCAGCCAGCCAGGGAAACTGGATTCTGCTGAATTGAGCTTACCTAGGGTTAGATAATGAAAAAGGTGATTCTGAAAAAGAAATACAAAATCATTAGGCAGATCTGTAAATTTTATAATGAATCATTTCAATTAGATTCAGGCAGCAGCAGATGTTAACTCATTTTGGCACGCCTAAGCTTTGAGGTTCTTAGGCTGAATTACTTTTCCTCTTTTTTTTTTTTTTGGTGGAACTTGATGAATCTCACATTTAGAACTGTGCATGAAAAAAATGTGTGATGTAAAAACAGAGCAAATAGGCCCTTCATTTGCTGATTAATGGGTCAAGCCTCTCTTTTTATACCACAAGGGGTTTTTTAATGTGAGAAAGTGATAATAGGTTCAGAGAGACAACAAGCTGGGGCTTAACGCTGCTGGTGAACCCAACACTATTTCTGTGGGTTTTTTTCTTGAGATTTCCTTACAGTCACCCATCTGTGCCACGGAGAAACAGGCGTTCCCATATGTGACACAGTCTTGATGTGTTTGCAAGCGTGGTAAAACATTGGCTGTTTCCAATGGATTTGCTGGGCAGTCGCTGGACAGTTGTATTCAAGTGGCAGGCTGAGAGTTTTTTCTGTGTTAATAAAAAAAAGAGGGATCACATGAAATTTCTGCCTATAGAGGTTTTTTTTACATTCATATTTTTTAAATATTTATATTCACCTAAATGGAGACAGTGCTGCCAGATAGGATTTAATTGTCACTTTGCTTCTTGCTAGACCACTGGACTGGTCTAAGCCATTTGATTGCTGCCTTGCTCGCTCTTAACCTTGTCTGCTATCCTGAGAAGGATAGCGTTCGGTTTACGCCGAGCAGCTAAGCAGATGCCTCTGTGATGGCACCGTCTGCCTTTGTACTGGAAGGGAATTTCTGCTGGCTCATAGCGGGTCCTGAAAGAGCTGTCTCTTTAAGGAGTTATCTCATATTTTCAGAAATTGACTGTGAAAATTCTAAGTAATGGTGTGACATGATCACACTCACTTTCCGTAGTTAATCCTTCACTAGGGGTCAGGCGCTTTCCCTGCTCAATGAGTCATTTGATTGTCATCTACCTTGCACAAAAAAACTATGAAGCCCCAAGCACTGTCTGGTAAGGATGACAGGCAGTCACAGTGCTGAGCTCTGTGCAGGAATAACTGAGTTAGAAAAAAGCTGCTGGCACTGTAATAAAGCGTTTAATGGACAGACAGCCTCTTTTACCTTCCTTGGGGTAACACTAAATCCCTTTTTATTGTAGTTTGCACAGATGTTAGTGAGTTATCCATTTCTCTAATCATACTAGAAGTTGGCACATCCATCTTAAGTAAGAAGACCAGCCCACTCTGTTTTTGAGAGTCCTTTTTCTAATAAACTTGTGTCAGTTTCAGGTCAGTTTCACCAATACAAATAAAATTCAAACAAATAAAAAGTATATTGTCTCATGATGAGATGTATGTAATTATGTCCCTTAGGTCAGTTTAAATTTACAGAGGGAGTTACACTGTGTGTAACCTGTACTGCAGTCTAGGTTTTTCCTCCTGCTTTAAGAAATAAAACAAAACTACCGGAATATTTAGCCAATATATTGTGCTTATGTGGTGGTCTCGCCTTTTTGGAGCCAAATGTTCTATATGATTCATTTGACTTTGCAATTATTTGTGTATAAATGCGTCATTGTGTTCCGCAAACAATATCTCCCCTCCTCCCTGCAATAAATCTCTGTGAATGGAATCCACTTGTTTTGTTTATTTCCTCCACCAAGTGTTGCTAACTGGCTCGGTAAATGCAGAGTATTTGTGTATTTGTTTCTTTGCTAAAGCAATTGCATCCTCTTGTTGAAGACTTTCTTTCCCTTCAAGTGGCTGTTCCTAAGCGTAACGCTTTTATTAATGAAATGAAATCAAATCCCCGGGTTGGGGCTGACTGGGGAGAGACGAGAAGCCCAGATGCGCGACAAGGTGCTACATGCTTCAACTTCTAGCACGCTCACAAAGGTCAGCTGAAGTTCAGGAAGGGATAAATGATTGCTACGTTGAGGGGGTCCGTGGTAAGCCTTGTTCTCCTTTGCACCGAGTTGATGGGTTCACAGCGGTAGCTGAATTTTGATGGATTGGCAGACACTGAAAGGAAATGCTAAATCTGCCACAGGGACTCCAACTAACTTCATTTTCTAGGGGCAAAGGGTAAAAGACAAGGGGTGCTGTTCAAGGGCAGGACATCGTATGACCTGGTCAACAAAGCTACCAGTGTTGTTTGTTTGGAGCCTTGCCCTGTTGTACCTGGCTTCCTAACAAAAGGCCTTACCAGCAGGGTGGGCTATCAAAATAAACATTAAAGGTTCAGGGGTTGATGCTAGTCCTTTGTGTATGTAAATTTACTGCTCTCTAGGGGACTCACTGTAAATGAGAAGGCCTGTCTCTGTTGTGTTTCCTGGTAAAATACTTTTAATAAATAAATCAAAATACCATGGAACATTAACTATTTCTCACCAAAATGGAAAAAGTATGCACTCTGTGGGGTTTTTTTTTTAAGCAGCTCCCATACTTGGCTATAAAAAAGAAAAACCTTGCTCAGCTTGCAAATGCATCGAACAAACCACCCTGGTAATCCTACAAAAGAAAAACCCAGCCTCCCAGGTTGGCTGTTGAGTTTTACGCTGAGCTGATGTGCTGAATACATCCGACATCCTATACATGCTTTGAAATAGAGAAAACGATGGATTAAGCGAAAGGCCACGTTTTGGTAGGGTCAGTTTTATGGTGGGGTGTGTACAAGCCAGCTAGGACACACCGTTGTGAAGACTTTATTCACAAACTGGGTAGCTGTGCACACAAACCCTTAGTTACGTGCGTTTGTCCGGGTCGTTAGGCTAGTTGCACACATCCTTGTGGAAATCGTGTGTTTCCACTTTTTTCCTTCTTTTTAATGTTAAATTTGCTTTGTGGTCTCCTAACGTGTTCTAGAACTAACGAAGGACTTTATGCTTTGAGAGAATGGGCAGTTAGAAATGTCTGCGGGGGAATCTGAAACCATGTGAAACCGGCCAACGTTTCGGATTCCATCAAAAACCTCAAAACCCATCAGCGATTCCCCAGGTTTACAAACCACATGGTGAACCTGAGTCCGACTCACAGTGACCACAGTCTGATTTATGGTTTTGCACAGCAATTGACCAAAACCTGTGATTTTTCTCAGGCTACAAAGGAAACTAGACAACCTCAAGTGATTTGACTGAGAGCTGGGTTTGGGCTGAAGTCACAGCTCTGAAGTTGACTGGAGGTTGCTGTTTCCATAGCTTTGTGAACCGCTCGACCAAGTTATTGGGACACTAAAATTAGAATTGCCTGCTTTACTGGCCAAATATCATCAAAACTGTTGGCTTAATCTCTTTGTTTGTTTTCTGAGACCATTTGGGAAAGAATAGAAAAATCTCATTTAGATGTGTGGTGGTGGTGTTGTTGTTGTCATCGTGGTGGTTAACAAGAGCAAACTCATGCAGCCTCCAGGAACCAACCTCTGTACCAGTACGGGTTAATTCACTTCTGTTTCCATTTCTGGGAACTGGGCAGCACAAATTGCAGGGGATTTTTAAAATTTATTATTTTTGCCTGACAAGGAGCAGGTCCCAAAGCATTTACTTCGCCCAAACCAGATCTGAGAAAGCTTTCTTAAATACCACACCCATTTGGAGTTAAGGAACCCAAGTCAGGACACACAAGATGCAATATCTGTTTATTGGGATAAACGAGAACTGGAGAGGATTAGAAGGTGAGTCAGACTGCATTCTGCAAGAAGATAAATGACTCCACAAGGCTTGAAAGCAGGTTACTTTTTTCTCTTTCTTTCTGAAAGGAGAGCAAGAGGTTTCTTGCTTGCTTTCTTTTTCCACCTTCAGTGAGATGTTCTGTATAATAACGGAGCCAAACACCGTGCCTAAATGAAACAGGAAAAAGGACTTTACTCAGCTGCACATCCTTATACGCTGCAGGATGAATTTCTGCTCAAGCTAGTGATTTTAATGAATTTTAGATAGAAATTTTAAATAAATGATATAGGGGGATTTCAGAGGTTATTCCATTTGGACTTATTTTGGTTTATTCTAGGTTACAATTCAGAAACTGGGATGGAGTGGAGTTGAACAAGAACCGCCAGCTCGGCCGCTGTATCTATATGGCCGGCTCGGCTGCTGTGTTTGCTGAGGTTGCCGACGTGTTTGGCTTCTGGTCTGTTGACATGCCCTACGATCACTTCTCTCAGTTTTAAGTTTTTGATCGAGAGGGCCAGTTTGTGGACAGGCTATAAGCCCGCCCGCGTGCAACGCAGTCAGTTGCCAGAGGTTTCCGTCATTACAAAAATCCCCGTTCTTTAGCGAAAACTATAATAAACAAGCGAAAGGCAGCATTTTGTTTTCATCAAAGGAAATGGGTAATCTTGGCCAGAGGAATTTTTCTTATTGTAGCTTCAGGTGTGGTCTTGAAAGAGCATTTGTTTGCAGTGCCCTGGGCTGCATCTTCACATCTGTTTCTCCCCCGAATAAGAGCATCTTTCTTTCTGTAAACACATGAGCATTTAATTATGAATCTTGAGGGAGGTGTACGTAGTCTTTCTCTAGGAAGGTCTGCCTGAATTGTGAGCTGTGAATGGTGTGAGTGTGAGCAGTGTTGGGTTTCCGTGAAGGTATCTTGCTCAGGATCCTTGCTCTGCTTGCCACCTACTCGTGGCCTCTAGGCAAGTAGGAGTGCATAGGAGCTGAGTGTGGCTGGTGAAATACCATGCACACCGTGTTGGGTTTGTGTCTTGGTGGGGTTTTAGTGGGGGACTGGGCTACTGGCATGGCTCCTGTAAGAAGCTTTAAGGTGTTTTTAAGATCTGATTGTATTCATCACTCCAGGTTCAGTTGGTAAATTCGTGGTGGTTTTGTTGTTCATATTAGATTGATTTTTGTTTCTCCAAACAAAATGGGTGTGACCGTAGTCGTGAGCCTTTCCCGTCTATCTTCTGGATGCTCAAGACTTCAATTTTCTCCTCCTCGTTTCACCAGAGACGGGTTGGAGTGAGCGAGTGCTTCGTCGCTGGCTGGGTGGACTTAAACCATGACACAGATCTTTATTCAAAGAATTGGTCAAGCTTCTAACCCAGCAGCAATTCTTTTATTGTTGTAAGGGCAAACCTTGCTGTCAGAACGCACAGGGATAGTTGTGACCTTCAAAGCCTGCTAGGGAAATTATGTCTAAATGGTCAACCCTTAGGACCCAAGAACAGATATGTGTGTGCTCCTCTTAAGACACAAAGGTTGCAGACCCCACAGTTTATACTCACGACACAGAGCTGCTGGCATCTTTTACTCACGATGAGCCTTGGTGGTATTCAGTCTCTTTTTCCTCATGTTTTTTGCTCCCACTCATCCTGAGATTTTCTTTCACATTTATCATCTTTGAGGGCCAGAGAGGAAAGGAGTTGCTGCTTCTGGTTTCTTTGGCTCATCTTTTAAACTAGCATTCTGGTTTCAGCAGTTCCTAAGGAACATCACTTGCAAAACAGTGCATTTTGTCTTATTCTCAGAGTTTTATAGACAGTCACAAGGCACTGAGCTTGGTACTGCTAAAGGCAGCAGTGTTTTTAGCATAAAGAAACAGGTCTTTGGCTCCAGAACGTGAGCACCACCTCCTAACAAAGGTGCATGGATCCAAAGGGCACCGATGGACGAGCAAATCTTGAGGCAGTCACGTTTTCTGGCTCTACTGTACACGGAGTATTTGTCTCTTCCAAGAAGATTCGAGAACTGTGAATTGTGTGACTCTGATAAGCTCGATGACAAGAAGGGTCTTGTGTTTGCTGAAGAGCAAATACACTGGTTTTTGCAGCAAAATGTAACCAGCAGGAGACAAAGGCACTGCTAATTACACTTGAGCCAGTTCAGAGGCTGAACGTTAACGTCTCCCAGTCTCTCACATCTCCACTGTTGCTCTGCAACCACTCAAAACTCTAGGGGGCTTCCAAGTCTAAACTGTGGGTGTCCCGACCTTGCTTCCAAATCATAGAATCATTAGCGATTGGAAGGGACCTCGAAAGATCATCTAGTCCAATCTCCCTGCCACAACAGGATCACCTAGACCAAGGCGCACAGGAACACATCCAGGCAGGTTTTAAACCTCTCCAGAGATGGAGACTCCACAACTCCCCTGGGCAGCCTGTTCTGGTGCTCTGTCACCCTCACTGTGAAGAAGTTCCTTCTCATATTGATGTGGAACTTCCTATGCTCCAGCTCACACCCATTGTCCCTCATGGCCTTGTTTAGAAAATAAACCTGCAAAACAGGAAAGTTCTTGCAAATGGCTATAGACTTCACAATCTCAACCTGGGTGCCACTCAACTGCTGTTTTACAGGCATAAGAGGATGCACCTGCATTGACTTTTTTACTTAATTTTTTTTTTACTTGAAGGGATGAACATTTACTTGACAATAGAGATCCCCATAGCTTTTCATGGTGCACGGTGCCATGAAATCTTTAATTGGTCCTGAATCTGTCTTTCCAAAGTGATATTAACTGAGCTAAAGATCAGCTTGGTTGGGCCAATGGATCAGGCTGCCATCATGTTATCCCTGCAGGTTTTCAGGCACAGCACTGGAGACAATGGTAAATCAGATTCAACTGCAAGTACATATGAGGTAACATAACCGAGTTCTAATTCTCTGCGTGACAGACAGTTTTGAGAGTTTTGATTGACAGCTGAGGAACTTTTCCACACTCTAAATGAGCAAATGCAGTCTAAAGTTCCTGAATATTTGGGCGCCCAGGTTTGTCTGCTGTAATGACAGCAAAATGCACAAAATACAGCATTGAAACAGATTAATTGATTAAAGCCTTTGGATCATTATTGCTTCCCTAATAGGTGGTTCTTTTGAATTATGCTGTACTTAAATGCACTGCAATTATAATGTCCGTGGGCACTCACAATCGGACTTAAACCAATAATCCCTTTGGATTGTTCCATTACAAACACTAGAAACCTCTTCTTTACAAAAGGCTCTTGACTGCATTTGATCTAGATTTAGGATGATGATGGTCTCAAGACACTCAAACGCATTGAGAAGTTGGTGTTCAAGTAGGTTCTGAGCATCGTTTTCCAGCTCCTTGTAAGAGGCATTTTTGTTCTCTGCCCACATCATCTCCTCTAATCCAGCAAAAGCTTATGTGGAAGGTTTGGAAATAGCTTTAGCAATCTTGAGGTGTGTTGTTTGAGGACTCCAACCAGTTGGCCCACTGCTCTCTATTGCTAGTGAATTCTGCTCTCCCAAACAGGAAAAAAAAATGAAGGCTGAGAATTCCTTCCCTGAATTGCTGCCACAGGAGAGGCTTCTGCAGCGAATTGACTTGTATCCACAAAAACGGTGGGGTCAGGTAC
The DNA here is from genome assembly GCA_028565055.1 of Phoeniculus purpureus. Classification (NCBI taxonomy): domain Eukaryota; kingdom Metazoa; phylum Chordata; class Aves; order Bucerotiformes; family Phoeniculidae; genus Phoeniculus; species Phoeniculus purpureus. Next base: position 6,965 of record JAOXOE010027457.1, on the reverse strand, counting down.
CGTCCGTGGCGATTGTGTGCACTGCTCAAAATGTTTTAAATGAACCTGCTCTTATGAAGAAATAAGCTTCGAAGTTAACTTTTACGTGTGTGTGAATAATGAAACCATTGTCACCACTCTAAATTATCATCTATTGTTAACTTGCATCATTAAATCTTGCTTCTTTGCTGAAGAATAATGAAAAATACACTTAATTAACAGTTATTGCAAGCTTGAGGCCATTGATAACACAGTTCTCAGACTGAACTTCACAAGTGTGTTTTGTACTTGACTGGAAATTGCTGCTTTGTTCTGAAGCCCTGCACAGTGATGTGGGCATAACAAATTTCGTATCACGAGAACAAACTCCCTTAGTAAATTATGTCACTGTTGGTTAAGATTAGGTTGCTACAAGCAAACAACTCGAGTGCTATTTATTTTTCTTTCCCAGTGCAGAGGGTGGAGTTATGGCTTGAGCCTGCTGTTTTAGTTGTTTTTAGGGGATTTATGACAGGCTTTTGCTGTGTGCCCAACCTGACAGATTCCCTTTGCCTCACAGCGTCACTATGCCAATGCTCCAGAAGGTTTTTGGGGGGTTCTGCAACCGTTCCCTCAGGAAAGTGTCTCTGGTTAATTTCCTTGTTGTTCCAATTACAGAGGTGATAGGGGGTTTTTTTTTTCCTTTGGATATTGTTAAAGAGACTTGCCAGCACTGTAAAGAATGTGCTGCATTCTTCAGATGAAATAAGGCCAATCAGTGGAATAATGAGGAAAGTAATATCTCCCTAGAGAGTCTGATTGGGTTTTCATCAAATCAGCCAACCTTTTCCAGTCATTTACACCAATGTTCACTCCATGCAGGATGTTATGCTGTCTCAGATTCTTTCCTCCTTTTAAATCCCCTGTGATTATTACTGATAACTAAATAATTGGGATGAGGCAAATTTATGTGGTGTTTTTTTTGTGTACTTTCTTTCTAAAAATTAATCCTTTTGCTCTTATTTTTTTTCCACACACATTTTGAAGATATTCCAAGGAAGAGAGGGATATGCAAGAACTGCAAGATTTACTCCTTTGTGACACTGAACATTATTTTTAATGCATGGGATAGTCGGCCCCAAAAGGAGGGTTACCTGACGCTGAGAGCACAATCCTGTGCCAAGATGGCCAATCCTTGTCGTTAATTAGGGCTTGACACGTTTATTTTTATTTATTCCTTCATTTGCCTTTCTGCAAGACACCTCTAAAATGAGATGTTTAATTTATCGGGGAGCGAGGAGAACAATAGTTGCCGTGATCTTTCCTCATTTCGTGCTCTTTGTCGAGAGCACCAGGCTAAACGCACAAGGAGCGCCGAGCCGCAGACAGAAATACTTCCACTTGCACAGAATTCAAACTATGAGAACGGTCGTTTCAGGCTTGTGCAGGTATTTTCTCGCTGCGCTTGCGTGTATCGGTAACCTCGTCTCAAAAATATAAGGGTTACGGTGCTGGACCAGATCCTTCCATGGGGTAAAGCAGCTTGGCTCCAGCGACACCAGTAGCTGTGCTGACTTATCTTTCTGAACATTTCACCCGGCATGAGTCCCTTCAGGTACACAGAAACACATGGCAAATTATTGGCTCACTGGGGCTACTGTTCATACATCACTAACTATGAATCAAGGACCTTTTGGTCATCATCGGGTGAGAAATAACCAAGAGCACAAAAGATGCAGGATGCTGCAGAGCTGCGCTATTTAAATGCATTTGCAGACTAAACGTTGCAGTCAGCCTGTGGCTGACAGCTGCGCACACGGCTGTGCAGGATCTAAAATGAGGGGAATTTTTGTCTGCCTTTTGTGCTGGGTAGCGCTCTGTTCCGGAGCGCAGATTAAAAAGCAAGCTGCTATCCTGTCCGAGTTATCTTCCTTCTATGGCTGCGAGATGCTGAGGCAGCGTCGCTTCGTTATACACAAACACATTTATGGAATCTTTGACAAGCTCCTGGACCACATCAGGCATGATCTGATTACATCACTAAAATTAATGTGGTCTTTGGATGTTTTACACAGCAATCTGGGAGGCATTTATTTCCTGCAGTGGGGGGGGGGGGGGGTGTGAGCATGTTTAGCATGTGAAAGTTTTCAAAATTAACTGAGTTCCATTCACACCAGTCCTCCCACACTGCTCAGCAAATGATTCAAAGCCTTCAGCGTGATTTCATCTGTGCAGACTCTAATCCACTTACTTAATGAAATACATAATTAACATATTATAATTGCAGTAAAGATGGTTTTGACAGAAATCATTTCCCGTATCTAATACCGTGGTAATTTAATCTGTTCCCCACTCCCTAACACGACCCTCCGTGATTAAGTTTCATAAGAATTTTTTTGATTGATTGATTCATCTGACGTGCCTGGGCCCTGCTAAAGGAGTGTCTGTCAGTTTACAGAGCCACGTGATATCGCGGCAGATGGTTGTGGAGAGGCTCTTTGCGCTGTCTCCCTGTGTGGTCTCTTCTCTTTTTCCTCCTCCCCCCTAAATGTCCTGATAATCCAAATACAGCAACCCCTGATCCACGACATCGCGACGTGTTTTTATATGCTGTCTTTTAGTTGTGTGTGTGGTTATTAAACCAGGGAAGGCAGGATGTGTTCAACTAGGAGGTCTAAATCCTCATGCTGTCATTCACTTCCACAATAAAACAACCCACACAGATACTCTTTTTTTTGATTTTTCTTTCTGTTTGTTTTCAACACAATCTTTCTAGTCTGTCACTCACTCTCAGGCAGTTGCTCGAGTTAAAAGGGCCAGAAAGCCAAGTTGTACAGACCTCCTCAGTTAAATATCACTTGTTACCTGCAGGAATAGATAGGGAACATTAGCAACCACTGGTTTTTCAAGTCAGGCTCAAACGGCTGCTCTCTTAATTTGGGTCATGACTCATGAGATAATATCCAGCAAAAGGTCTGTGGCAAATGATTGCTTCCTTTTCATCGACTGAAGCCCTATAATTTTTATTTATTTTTTTAAATGCTGTCAGTCTCCAGGAAGCTGAGTCCCAGTGACACCGTGAAACAAATAGATGTGTTCCTGTGTGACTTGGTCTGGGTGATCCTGCTGTGGCAGGGGGATTGGACTGGATGAACTCTCGAGGTCCCTTCCAACCCCTAATGTTTCTATGGTTCTATGACTTGATCTAGGTGATGCTGCTGTGGCAGGGGGATTGGACTAGATGATCTTTCGAGGTCCCTTCCAACCCCTAATGATTCTATGAGCATCCAATGGTACTGCTAGACACAGCCCTCCATAGCAGGGGTAGAACATACGCTTCAAACCACCAGACACGTACCATCTGCTTTCTCCCCTCCACTTGCTTCACACAGCCAGCCAGCATCTCCTCTCTGCTAGGAGGACTGAGTGCCAAGCTCTCCTCCAAGGCTCTGACACAGCCATACCAAGCTACTGGACTTCTGAATTCTGGTGGAACAGATGTGCAGATGGGTTCTGCCAGCATACTGGTGTCCCCGACACTCTCACTGGGAGCAGCGGCGCGTCAGCCTGCCTGTGGTTTGCAGAGGGCGTTAGCATCACTGCATCATTCGTTGCTTCTATGAACTGGGGGTCTGGATGGGAAGTTTCTAGCAGAAGTTTAAGCTTGGCATTGCTGCATCGAGCCGACACGGCTTATGTGCACCATTGAGAAGTGTGTTACCCTGTACATTTATATTTAGCTCATTGCCCCACAGACATGGGAGTTTCTGGGTTGTCTGGAGAGCTGCTTTCTGCCCCCTCTGTGTGCATTGCACTTGGCAGGGACAAGTCAGATTTGCTCTCCCAGTACGGTATTTCACAAGTGTTTCTTCTTTTTGTTTGAAGTCAGAGAATCTGGGAGCTGGGATTGTTTAGCCTAGAGAAGAGGAGTCTTGGGGGGATCTTATCTCTCTCTCTCTACTTGAAGGGATGTTGTAGTCAGGTAGGGGCTGGGCTCCTCTACCAGGCAGCTGGCTACAGGGTGAGAAGGCAGGGCCTGAAGCTGCACCAGGAGAGGGTTAGGTTGGATGTTAGGAAGCCCTTCCTCACGGAAAGGGTGATCAGAGCCTGGAATGGACTGCCCAGGGCAGAGGTGGAGTCCCCATCCCTGAATGATGGAGGGAGGGGAACATCTCCCTGATGAGGAAAGGCTGAGACAGCTGGGTCTCTTGAGCTTGGAAAAAAGGAGACTGAGGGGTGAGTCCATGAATATTTATAAATATGGAAGGGGCAGGTATCGGGAGGATGGAGCTCAGTGGCATCTAATGACAGGACAAGGGACAATGTGCATTTTGAGCCCTGGAGGTCATAAGTCATGGCCCTGTTTCACCAGCTTTGGCTAATGATGGCACCGATATCCAAAGCAGAGCAAAGCGACACTGAATGCATCAGCTGTTCATATCGTTAGTGGTGAGGAACCTGGGAGTCCTGGGGTCTTCTCCTTTTGTAAAGCCAGTTCAGAAGAGAGGAGCGAGAGCATGAGCAGACCTGCTTTGCAACAGCAGTAAAAACCTTTGTGTTTTCTGCAAGGACCCAACATGCTCTTTCGAGGTCCCTTCCAATCCCTTATGATTCTATGGAAAGAAGATTCACATCATTCAAAGCAGTGATTGTGCTGTTCAGTAACAGACACGGACCTCAGCACACAGAACTTGCCCCAAACTGTGGTGCTGGAGCAGGTCCAGAGGAGAGCACTGTGGTGGGAGAGAGGGTTGGAAAACAGGTGCCATGAAGAGCAGCTGAGGGACCTGGGCTTATTTAGTCTAGAGAAGAGGACGCTGAGAGGAGACCTTATTGCTCTCTACAGCTACCTGAAAGGAGGTTGTAGAGAGGCTTATGCTGCTCTCTTCTCCCAAATTCCTAATGATAGGATGGGGGGAAATGGCCTCAAGTTGTGTCAGAAGAGGTTTAGATGGGATCTTAGGAAGAAGTTCTCTTCTGAGAGAGTGGTTGGGCACTGGAACAGGCTGCCCAGGGAGGTGGTGGAGTCCCCATTGCTGGAGGTGTTTAAAAACTGAGTAGCTAGAGCACTTGAAGCCATGGTCTAAGGGTTAGGGAGCTGTTGGGCTGAGGGCTGGACTTGATGATCCTGGAGGTCCTTTCCAGCCAGGATGATTCTGTGATGGTTGGAAAAAAACCAGCCTGTGTGTTTAGTTGTTGTCAGATTTAAAACGTAAATAAATGCAAATAATGTTTGGAAAATACTAATGCAAGGCTTGTCTGGCTTTCAAAAGACCTACAAGGACCATGCCACACTTAACTTGACATGTTCTATTCAGAGAGACAATTTTTTACACGTACAGCACCCTGGGAACTGTTGGTCATTTATTTTTATCTGAAAGTCCAAGTGCCTACAGAAGCAGCTTTCTCTCAGGAAGACGGGACAACCGTTCCTCTCTTGACTGTTCGACCCAAACCAAGCTCATTTCCCATACAGGGTGGAGCACCTCAAGGACTGGGGGTTCTGGCCCACCCCAGCAGATGGGAGAACAGTTTTGGGTTAGATCGTGATGTCAGCCTAGTTCACATCTGTGGAGAGCTGCAAATGCAGAGTAATGGTTTCACGATGAGGGTTTTGTGAAGCTGCCAACGAACTACTTACGAACCCTCTGAAAGACTGTGGGAAGGTATAAACCTCCACCGAGAAACAAACCTCCCTATCTGTGCAGCTCTGCTTGACACTTCTGTTGGTCATAGAATCATTAGGGGTTGGAAGGGACCTCGAAAGATCATCCAGTCCAATCCCCCTGCCACAGCAGCATCACCTAGACCAAGTCACACAGGAGCACATCCTCATTGTTTTCTGGAGGCTATAATCATCTTTTTCTCTAACATCCTGAGAAGGCAGAAAATTTTGTTGAGAGTAGTTAAGGCCATGAGAGAACAGCCAGGGTAGCTGTGGCAAGGTTATGCAACAATTTCTAAAGGCCATTTAAAGAAGAATCCTAGGAGACAAACGTCATCGTTTCAGTGAGTTACACAGACAGTCTTGTCTGTAGAAATCCATTGAAAATTCTATTAACGGTATCGAAAAAGGACGAAGCTTGTATCTTCAACAGCTGGTTTTCTATAACGTGACTAAGAAAGAGTAGAGTTGTAGTTTGACTCAGATTTCAAATGAAGATTATAACTTTCTTCACTTAGTGAAAGAACTCCTTAGGCAAGTTGCAGAGCCGAACCACGGTTATGTTTGACCCACGTTCATTCCTCTCATTAGTCTATGACACTTTACTCATTGTGAGTGAGGAGACATTCCAAACGGTTACGATTTTGCCAAAATCTCTGATACTCCAACTTGTGACTGAATGTCCAGAAAATCCAACGGCAGAAGCCAAACTGGGATTACACAATAACTCTGACAGACGGGAACGGTTAAAGCCAACAGGGCTTTCTAAGCCAGTTATTTCTCAAGTCATTAATCACCAAAAAAGTGCATTTATTTTCTGATTCTTGTCACTCTAAACTAGCTTCCCCGAGTCAGTTACTGCCAAATAAATCTGTCACGAATACAAACTGTAGCAAGCATTGACTAGTAGCATAACTTGGTTCATTCTCTTCTACTATTGAGCTGGTTATCATTTATTTTCTGTCTTAGCAATTGAGTAGGCATGAGCATTCTCCTCACTGGAAAACAGCCATGGGAGGATCTGGGGATTCGATAGACTGCAGTTATGTGGGTTTTGGTTTTCCCATTGAAATTACCAACATTTTTCTCGTGTTTATCAATGGTGAGGTGCATTGTTAGCATTTGGCAATGCTGAAAGCAGAACAATAAAAGAGTAATTCAGGAGGACCTATTCAGAAAGTCCACCCTCACATGATGATCCACCATGTGTTAAAACAGTCCTAAAGGCTAAGGAAGCTGGGTCTCTTTAGTTTGGAGAAGAGAACACTGAGGGGTGATCTCATTAATGTCTATAAATATGTGAAGGGTGGGTGTCAGGAGGATGGAGCCAGGCTCTGCTCAG
>JAOXOE010027456.1:0-18351 GCA_028565055.1 Phoeniculus purpureus | reverse complement strand
CACTTGGTGCCATGGTCTAGCCTTGAGCTCTGTGGTAACGGGTTGGACTTGATGATCTATGAGGTCTCTTCCAGCTTGGTAACACTATGATACTGTGTGATACTGTGAACTGGGAAAGGGGACTGGGAGAGGAGGGGGCAGGACAAAAAACACTTAAATCATTTGGAGATGAAGGCAGCAGTAAGTGTATTAAAACATTGCTGCTTCCTCTTAATTAATGTAAGTAATAGGATGGCAATCAGAACACCCAGAGACATAAAGATATCGAATCAAACTTAGACAGTCCTGTACCAGGTTGCAGAAGTCTCTGCAGGCTGTGACTTTGGTAACTTGGTCGGAGCAAGCCCAGCATTCCAGTGGATCCCACCCCGTGCAGCTGAAAGCCTCAAATCCCATACAAACCACTTAAATACTAAACAGAACAACAGTACTCAGGACAAAAGCTATGTCTCTGCTAGGGGAGACAGTGGAAGTCATTGCTAAGCCACTCTCCATCATCTAAGTCATGGGGACAAGGATTGGTGCCTAGGGACTGGAGGACTAGGGACTAGACGATAGCAAAAGTCACTCCAATCTTCAAAAAGGGTAAGAAGGAGGACCCAGGGAACTATAGACCGGTCAGCCTCACCTCCACCCCAGGAAATGTGATGGAACAATTGGTCCTAGAGGCTGTCTCCAGGCACATCACCTACAGCCAGGTCTCAGTAACTCTACTGGATATTGTTTTCACATATTCAAGGTATAAGCCCTTATAATTTTGCAATGTTCTGAGTTGCCCTTGAACTTCAGCTGAGTAACACGTTCTGCTTCCCCTCTTGATTAGGACTGTTTAGAATTGCCATGTCCTGTTCAGCAGCTGCCCTGCTTCCCCTCAGAGCAAGCAAATTGTTCTCCTTCCAATACTAGTTATTTTTAGAAACAAGAGCTTTTGGATGAAGAAAGAAGTGTTGCCTATCACAAGACATCAGCGTCTGCTCTCAAGGTCTATTTTTTTAACCCCTGTGGTGAATCCAACTCATTTACCTTCCTGCTGGCTTCACGTCTCCCTTTTACTTCCTACAGCTACTTTGGTCATATGAGGTCTGACTTTAAAGAAGCTCTAACGCTGTGCAAGGAGGTAGATTAGAAAATTAGACAAAGGTGGGTCACAGAATCACAGCCTGGTGGGGGTTGGAAGGGACCTCTGGAGACCATCTAGTCCAACCCCCCATCAGAGCAAGTTCTCCTAGAGCAGGTCCCACAGGGATAGTCCAGGTGGGTTTTGAATATCTCCAAGAAGGGAGACTCCACAAACTCTTTGGGCAGGTTCCAGGGCTCTGTTACCCTCACCATAAAAATGTTCTTCCTTATGTTCAAACTGAGTCTCCCTTGTTCCATCCTGTGCACATTGCCCCTTGTCCTGTCACTGGGCACCATCAAGAAGAGGCTGGTCCCTGACAGTCACCCTTTAGATACTTGTAAGCATTGATGAGATCTCCCCTCAGTCTGCTCCTCTCCAGGCTGAGCAGCCCCAGCTCTCAGCCTCTCCTCTTAAGGCAGATGCTCCAGCCTCCTGATCACCTTCATGATTCTGGACTGGACTCTCTCTAGTAGCTCCCTGTCCTTCTTGAACTGGGGACCCAGAACTGGGTCTATCAAGTGTATTGAAGTCAGGGGTGTTTGGATGGACTGTTACAACTTGGCATATTGTGCCGATTCGTTTTCATCCGAGACTAAATCAGAACAGTCTTTGAAATCCAGAGTTTGCATGAGGTCCTAGTATCTGGCTTTACAGGAGAGCAGACTCCAAACACAGTCTGCAGAGATCTTGAAGTCTGCTGACTACAACTACTGAATTCACATGGTAAGGAAAGTAACCTTATTTTTCTTCTAAGTTGGAATCTGCACCAGTACAAGAGCAGTGAGGCATCTACAAATCTGCACCAGTACAAGAGCAGTGAGGCATCTACAAATCTGCACCAGTACAAGAGCAGTGAGGCATCTACGAGCTGGAAAAGACCACCAGCAGGACTGTGACAGTAGCCCACCCAGTGGGGAGTCACTGCCACGCTGCAAGACCAGACCTACAGAAGTGATTTTACACCAATACCAAGCCCTCTCTGCAGGTTACACCTCAGCTATGTGCTCTCAGACAGGTGTCTTTTTCAGGTCTCCTTCCATAACTCTGGAGAAAGAGCAGCCTTGGAGGGAGGGAGGGAGAGAGAAATAAGGCAAAGCATTAAGAGGAGAAAAATGAAGTCCAGGTGCTCCCAGCTATTTCTAGTGACTGGAAAGGAGGAATCACTAACAAGAGCTACAGTGGGCTGTGCACAGGTTAAGATGAAGATCCCACGTGCACCTTGCATCCTGCATTACAGATCTGAGTCTAGGAATGGGGCCAGAGCTGAGCAGTCTCAGCACTCGGTGGAGCATGCATTAAGATGATCCCAAAAGTAATTAGATAAATTGAGTGAAATCTGACTTGACAAGCAAGGGTCATCCTATTCTGTAAAGGCTCAAGATGGAGACCAAGGGGCCAAACAACCAGTGATTGAAGGGCAGAGCTAATTAAAGCGCCTGCTATATTAATATTCATGCTAAAGTTTCCAATAGCTCTGGCCTTGACCTGGCAGTTGGGTACACAACGTGTGTCCTTCATTCTAATAATTCCCAGCATTATTTCTCATATGGTTATGCAAATACTTTAAGCACCTGCCTCTTGCACGCTCAGACTAAAATGGCTGAGAAGCGATGAAAAAATATATGCTGGAAAAAGAGTTTTCAAACTTGCTGCTACCCAGCAAGTGCCTCGGATTTAATTGGGAGGGAGAAGAAAGGTGAGAAATGCTGCCATTTATTAGTGTTGTCTACCCAGAGCTGTCAAAAAGGCTCTTCCATCTTCATTTTATGGGTAGGGAAACTGAGGCACAGCTGACTGTGAGATGCATTCACTCACGGCTTGAGGATCACCACAGCCTGGGGTACCTGCACACCAACACCGCTGAGGTTTGGGCCACTCCAGCTGAAAGCAAGTGGAGCTGCAGATGCAAACATTTTTGAGATGAATTTAATCTCTCATTCAGTTGAAAATGAAGTAGTCATCCATTGTCACCACCTCAATTTCATTTAGCGTTCTCTCATTCAGTTGAAAACAGGTCTTTTCAACTACTAGAAACGGATGACTGCTAGATGGAAATGAAGACTACTAGTTATTTCGGTTGAAATAGCACAACAGAAGCCGGTAGCTGTCCAGACAGCACGGAAGGGAGGAGGTCCATAGGGCTGGGAAGAAGACGAGTTCACTCACCCAAGCACCCCATGCACTTGACCTGACACGGGTGAACACGACCAATCCCCTGATCATGGCCCCTGTCTTCTCGCTTCTCAGAGCCCTTCTGCCCTACAGAGGCACAACGTTGCCCATCAGGCCCCACATGCACTTGGCCACATGTAGAGGGATCCTATCAGCCTCTGATCAAATATGCTGATGTGAGTTCAAGTGGCCACATCTCCAAGTGGCCCAGAGGAGCAGCAGTCCACAAGACCAGGGCTGCTACTTAGGAAGCCTCTCCCAGCTGTGACAGCTGCTGGGAAGAATGTCTGGTGCCCACTCTGTGGGAGAGCCCCACCACAGAGCATCCTCCTCCCCTGGCTCCCAAGGAAAAACAGACTTAGTGGCTGGGCCAGGAACAGAGCCTGCGGCTCTCCTTCCCACTCAGAGGCTGAAACTGCTCAACAGCTGCAAGTGGAAACTCATTTCTCTCACCTCACATCTTCCCCTCCCAGACAAATTTAATTAAATTGGAATTAAAACTTGGCAACTTCAGCCTGGATCTATAATGACCAAGACATTATCTTTCTGAGAATAAAAACTTCCACAGAATTAAAACAAAAAAAGTCAACTGAGAAGACCAGAGGATCTCACAACGTGCCCCTTGTTCCACAACCCTACTGCTGCTGGCGAGACCATAGACATCTCCGGCTGGATGATTAAGCTCTGAAACACCCACAGCCAGCAGAAAGGACTCAGAAACATTACAGACCCGAATAGAGCCTTGGGAATTGTGTCCTGGTCCTCTTTACCTTGATTTGTTGTGAGGTGTTGCAGCACAAAGGTCTAACCAGAGGGGAGGGTGACGTTTCCACAGTTCATATGAGAAGCAGGGCAGGATCCAGATGCCATTTAGCATCGTGTGTGTAGAGGGCTGGGTAAAGCTCGTCCAACTCAGATATTCCAACTGCCAAATTGGAATAATCCTGTCAGCGACATCATGGTCCTTTTATTTCACATAACAAGATGATATCTGGCATTTCACGTACAATCTGTAGATCTCAGTAAGACCACTGGCTTTCTGGCACTTTGCCTCCGTGCCTGAGTTCCAAAGCTGGGACAGCCATCCCACGCTGCTGTCTGTAGCCAACGCGATCCAGAGCAATTTAGCAAGTAGACCACTGTTGATTTTATTACCAAGACAGACCACATTTGTACAAGCAGTGCTCAGGCAACCAGCATAAAACAGTCCATCTGAACTAAAAACTGAAGTATTATCTAGCTGAACTCATCAGTGTTTTCAGGAACAGCTAAACAGACCCTTTCCCCAAACCATTGTCTTGTTCCCTGGTTGTCGACACTGTTCTGAGCCTCTTTTAGAAACCTACCAGAAGACCACAAATGGCAGATCAAATGGCAGTGCTGACTAGATCATGGCAAACAGCACCGACCCCTACAGCCAGCTCATGGCAAACACCAGTAACACCCCTACAGAACTCACAGACATACCATATGATTAGTCTACTATCCCCCTGCTAACAGTGAGCTCAGCAGATTTGATGCATTGACACCACAGTGCTTCCCAGGCTTTGTAAAGAGGACACAGGACAGTGGCTGAAACCCGAAATGGGACTTGGGCATATAGGAAACACAAGACTCCTTTGGACAGCAACTGGCAGTTCCCAGTGTCTACAGACACAGAGCGGTGCCAGCACCGGGAGGCAGCAAGCACATCTCACTTTGCATAAACCAGCAGCAAAGTCAGGTTCAGTTTTCAAAGCTTCTCCCCATCCCAAGCCTGGCTCCAGCCCATTTCCAGTCCTGTTGAGGGGGCTGAGTTTGGTCTTCCAGGATGTTTTCTTTATAACTAAATAAACAAACAAACGATCCTGGCAAGCTCCAGAACAGGTCTGTACATCCCGTGGGCTGCAAGAGAACATCCCGGTTCAGTATACACGATGAGACACTAGCACAGCTACACTCTCACTTGCCCCTCACTCCTGCTCTCCAGCTTTTAGGGCTAACAAAACTGTAAGTGACAGTACTAAGAGTAGGGCACTACACATGTGAAACTGGAGATTTTAGATAAGAACTAGTCACTAATGAGCGACTGTGATAAAGATTCCCTTCAAGTGCAAGCCCTATGCACTAAGTACTTCTCCTCCAGCCAAAAAAAGCAGAATGCAAAATAGAGTCAGTCCCTTTGCTCAAAAGGGATAGAGATGCTTTGCTAAAATACAATCTTTTCCTGTCAGTCTATAATTTCATTTCCTTCCCATACTTTAAAGTATCTAGACCTGACTGATGAGCTCCGGGGGACAGGTCAGCAAGGCGAGGTGCTGGAGTTGCTCTTTACGTGAGAACGCAACTGCAGTGTATTGAGTTCTGTCCGGGGCCGGATGAAGAGAGACTTGAGAGTCTGTGGGTGCAGATTAAGGGGCAGGCTGGCACGGGTAACACTGTCGTGGGTGTCTATTACAGGCCACCAGACCAGCACAAGGAAGTTGATCAGGTCTCATACAAACAGCTGACAGCAGCCTCACAGCTACAGGCCCTGGTTCTCATGGGGGATTTTAACTACCCTGATACTTGCTGGAAGACCTAGTCAGGCCAGCCATCCACAGCCCAATGCACCATCCTCCAGTGCATTGGTGGCAATTTCCTGACGCAAACGGTGGAGGAGCCCACTAGGAGAGGAGCGCTGCTGGATCTTGCTGCCTAGGGGGGTTGTGGAGTCTCCTTCTCTGGAGACATTTAAGACCCAGCTGGATCTGTTCCTATGCAACTTGATCTAGGTGATCCTGCTGTCGCGAGGGGATTGGATTAGATGATCTTTCGAGGTCCCTTCCAAACCCTAATGTTCTAAGTGCCTGCTTTCGTCCTGAGCTCCTGCAGCCAGGCACAGAAGGGGAATGCTGGCATCTTGCAGGAGCTCTGTGTGCTGTCAAAACTGCAGCAAATGCAAACCCCACGCTGTGCCAGACATCTGCCTAGTACCACCACACAAGCACAACAGGTCTCCTTGCGAGGAACCCCAAGAAGAAATTCAGGGGACCTTAGAGCAAGCGTTTAATTCCTCAGCTGAAAACAAGCCAGAACTATTGGTCTCTGACTTCTCCCACTTAGAGGTTTCCTTGTCTAGTTTTAATTTGTTTTAGGCACTCTCAGATGACAAACTAAAAAGTTAAAGGCCAACGCCGATGCTTTAATTTGTGATATAAATCATGTAAGTGTCTGCACATATCTGAGAGAAGCAAGTCCACACCTGGAGAGTGTTAATAATGCTTTCCACAGCCTGCTTCTGAGAAAAACACCTCTCGGTTATATAAAGAAGAGTAAAGATTTAAATGTGTTGTTGAAGAGAACAAATAGGATTCTTTAACCTTTAAAGAATCCAATCATCTGCTTGACTACTCGAAGCTAAATACTCCTGGCTACCTAACAATCTAATTAAAACCCACCTGGAAGAAAGTCAAGAGGTTGTATATCAAGAAAGAAGAGTCACTAAGGAATTCACATCTTGTGGAAACTGGGAACAGAATGTGCATAGGTCAGTCATTTTAAGATACTAAGTGTTAGGGTTTAGACACTGCCTGCAGAAGAACATGGGGTTCAGAGACCTGCACATCGCAGGTGGGGCTGGAACAAAGGGGACCTACGGCATCTGCCTCTGTTCACGAACAAGTCAGACTTGTTTGACAGACAATCGCATTTGAATGTCAAATTCATCTGAGGTTCCCCAATTTCCTCACACAAAGGAAATTAGGACACATCTTATCACCTTCCCCAGTCCATCCCAAAGGCCAGTGGTTTGAAAGAGCAATGTGACTGGAGCTACAGTCCAGCTGCTGGATGCTTCTGCAGCAGTGCTGGTTGTCTAATTGTAGAAGAAAAAAGTAGCTTTTTCAGTGTGTGATGTTTACAAACTTAGGAAACCCTGTTCCAAGTGTTTGCCAAGAGCTCAGCCTCACTGCTATGAAATTGTCTTGCCTGGTGAAATACAGTATCACAGCAGACCAGGCTGGAAGGGACCCCAAGGATCATCCAGACCAACCCTTGAGGCTAAACACAGTCTAAATGAGATGATCCAGCACCTTGTGAAACTGAGCCTTAAAACTGTCTCAAGCTGAGGGATCAGCCAGTTCCCTGGGAAGAGCACTCCAGTCTAACTGGACTCCAGAGGGGAATTTTTCTCAGTGAGAGCAATCAGAAACCCCCCAGGAGCAACTTGTAGAAAAGACAAGGGGTGATGGGTACAAGATCCCTTGTTTTGACTACTGTGAGCAAACTGTAAGCAGTGAGCACACGAAAGCATCACCTGCAACCTGAAGTGAGAAAATGTGTCTGGGTTGAAGTCTGTGTGAGAATTTGGCCCCGTTTCTTTCCCCTGCTAAACGCAGGAAGACAAGACATCAAACCGTACTGAGTCACTATTTAGTTCACTTAGGTATCAATCACTTTTCAAGCAATTTTTCCTCTTTAGATACTAATAGCTTTAAATCTGGCAAAACAAGTGAAGTCTTGGCTCACAGTGTCAGTGCCAGAAGTAGCCCAGCTCACAAAGTCTCTCAGAACAAACCAAACACCCTTTTGCCTGCCCATCTGACCCAGGCTGCTATCAAGGGTGCACGTTTTCCATCCATGTCTTCATTCTGAAGTCACACAACAGCATCGAGTTTGCTCTTACACAGATCAACAGGACATTTAGGATCTCCAGCGGCATCCCAAATCGTGCAGCACTTCGTACCAAGTGAACACTGAGCATCTGAGAAAGCAGCTACACGAGCAGCCTCCTGGAAGGGGGGAACTGACCTACCACCCTCGCATGGTGGTGGCCTCCCAGCTGAAGCCGTGCTCAGATTTCGGGGCCAAGCTGATCACAAAGAACTCCTCTCCCCCTCTCTGTGCAGAACTGGCTCTCTGCTGACGTGCCTTCAGGAGCATCTCGCCGTGATTTACAGCCCCGCTGCAGGAGCGGGGAGTCAGTCAAACCTGTGCTGCAGCTCCACAAAACTGCTCGGAGCTGAACAAACTGGCACGTTCATGCCAAAAACGACTACAAGATCTCTTTGCAGGCAAAACCACAACGCTTGGGCAGAAGCACAAATGTAAATGTGCTCCAGAGACCCCCCCCCCCCTAACCAGAGGGGAGCGTTCAGTGTGGAAATGGGTGTGGAACTGCACACACAGAGAACATCCCTCAACATCACTTTTTAACGGTGGCTTATGACAACTGGCCAGCTGGTCGATCACTGAGAGCAAACCTGCATCAGCATCTGTCTGAGCAATCTCTAGGGTAAAGGTTTTGTATTTTCCTCCTCTCTGTCTTTCTCTTACAGCTTCTGGTCCAGGCTCGAATGCCCCAGCCTCCCCCTTCACTCGTAGATGGCCCCGACGCCCCTCACGTAGCAGCCCAGCGCTTTCATCTCAGTGTGTGTCCTCACATGTCTCTGGTGTGAGAAGCAGAGGAGCAGCGTGTCTCCTGCTGGTGCAGAGATGAGAAGAGGAAAGAGGTCCAGCTGCCAGCCAGGAAAGAAAAGGCAATTCCATGCTCTGAGACAGCAATCTGGGAGGAAGAACAGCCTCAGCCCTGCTGTGCTTTGCAGGAGCAGCTTCTTGCCCCCAAAAGCTGAATCTTCAGTGCAGAAGGATGCACAGAACTTGTGACAGAGCTTCAGGTGTTCCCATTTCACTCCCCATGAAGAGGCCACGTGCACCCCAAAGCACGCTGCCAGCAGAGAGACCGGTCCCACTGCCAGGAGCATCCCAGCCCCCAACATGGGGCTGGATCCAGTTATTCAGCCTTGCCTGATAACTGCAAGCATTAGCCTTGCCTCAGAGGAGGAGTACTGTGGCCAAGCACTCCGCTGGGGCAGAGCCATCCTGCTCTGGACCCAGGGCTAGCACTGGTCCAGCCACATCATAGCTGCAG
Source organism: Phoeniculus purpureus (assembly GCA_028565055.1). Classification (NCBI taxonomy): domain Eukaryota; kingdom Metazoa; phylum Chordata; class Aves; order Bucerotiformes; family Phoeniculidae; genus Phoeniculus; species Phoeniculus purpureus. Next base: position 9,169 of record JAOXOE010027456.1, on the reverse strand, counting down.
ATGTCCTTGGTAAGGAGGTGAAGAATAACAAAGATCATGATAAGATGCCCAGCCAGTGTGTCCTTAAACACCTCCAGGGACTCCACCACTGCCCTGGGCAGTCCATTGCAGGGTCTGATCACTCTTTCTATGAGGAAGGGCTTCCTGACATCCGACCTAACCCTCCTCTGGTGCAGCTTCAGGTCCTGCCCTCTCATCCAGTCGCTAGTTGCCTGGGAGAAGAGCCTGACCCCCACCTGACTACAACTTCCCTTCAGGTAGTTGCAGAGAGGAAGAAGGTCCCCCACCTTGAGTCTCCTCTTCTCTAGGCTAAACACCCACAGCTCCCTTAGCCTCTCCTCATCAGACTATCCCTCTAGTCCCTTCCCAAGCCTCCTTGCTCCTCTGGATTCGCTCCAGCCCCTCAATCTCTTCCTCGAAGTGAGGAGCCCAGAACTGCCCCCAGTACTTGAGGTCACAGGCTGCAATAAGGGAAGTGCCAGCTGGGTATAATGAGGGGAAGAACATCAGCAGGAGCAGAAATGCATTGGGAAAGGCTGCAGGCTCTCCCTCTGCAGGGACATTTGTGCCTGATCAGCGTGGGATGAGCAACCAGAGCTCGCTGTGATGTTAGCCCTGCCTTGAGCAGTGTGTCTGACTTCAATGACCTCCACAGGCTGCCTCCAGCTCTCTCTGTGGCTAAAATACAGGCCACTGTAATATCTTCAGCGCTGTCAGCTGTACCTTATTCTTCAAATCATTCCAGGCAGCTTTTGCTTCATATCAGCTCAAGCACCTTATCACGGCTGTACAGCAAGTGTCTCCTGCTGGCTAGAATGAAGCAGGCTGATGTTTTCTCAAAATGGATTACGTAAACTATAAAGCAGAGGCTCCATGAACAATCACCAGTACCTTTGTGAAGTTGCAGACAGTGTTTTCCTGACAGCATTTAAATAGATTCCCAATGTTACGGGAAGTTTCTGTTTTACAGAGCAGAACAATAAAATCCAAGAAGTCACTGCTTTTCAGATCCTCTAGTTTTCATTCCCATCGTGTATCTAAGAACTGTGATAAAGCACGTGGCGGACTGATGAGGTACAATGTGCGTATCAGGGACAAACTGGTCCAGAAAACAGCTGCCAACTCATTAGATTGTTTTCCCTATGATTGACTGTCATAGTCATAGACTGTTGTATAGTAGCCCAGAGGAAAAGAAGTTAGCACTTAACTAGTGAAAAAACCCCTATGAACTGTCTGAATACACCCTAGGTACTACCCACCAGAAGTATCTCCTTGCCTTAAGCATCTTGCAGACAACTCACAGAACATTAGGGATTGGAAGGGACCTCGGAAGATCACCTAGTCCAATCCTCCCACCCCAGCAGGATCAATTCCTCACTCCTAGGCAACCCCCAATAGATATTTGCTGTTTGCCCATGTACAGACCATCTCACTGCTTCCTATCCGTGCTTACTAGACCATCTAGAGCTGGGCAGATGCTCAGCTGGGGTGACCCAGCTTCGTACCCCCGGATTCCTTCGCACGCACCAACAGTCCCACTGTGTTTCACTAAGCTGCACCTTTGCCATAAGGTTAAAGAGCCCTTTCCGTCACCAGGACCTCACCTTCTTCTTCATAGCTCATTACTGAGATTTGGCTTTGGTCTTATTTCCTTAAAAATGTTTTATAGTTCTCTCCTTAAATCACTATCTCAGGTGCTTGGCAGCTCTAAAACTCTTTCTGGCACACACAAGAGATTCGGGGTGCTGGGTGTTGTCTTCCTGCTGATTCCACTGAGTGATCTACATTAGGAGATGGCAACACAGGAAAAACAAATGGCCACTCTTTAGGATGTCTCATGTATTATAGAGAAGAGGGTTGAGCACAGGCAAGGACGTCTCCAGAGGCTTTATCCCTTTCTTGCAGAGCCCTCTCACACAGAGCTGCAGCCTGCATTATCATCTCACCCAGCCCATTTCTGAGCAGAGGACAAACACTTCCAGCCTTCTGCAGCAGCCAAGAACCCACTCCCTGAACTCCACAGGCTGTGCCTTTGTCAGGCACTTGGTGCCGTAGCAGCGGGTGTTTTTCCAGGAAGAATAATTCTAAAAGCAGCCCTTGCTACGTGATTTCTGTAGGAGCAGGAATGGAAAGGACATCCCCAGGGTGGCTGAGATCTCATTAGGACAGGACAGGGGCCAAGGCTTGGGCTTTGATCGATGGTTCGCAGACGGTGCGAAGCCTCTAGAAGAGGCTGCGTGCTCTAGAGGCTGTTTTTAAAAGTGATCGTAGCTGTCTGTGGATAGATATAGAACAGATATAAAACTCCAGTACCTTTGGGGAAGGAACAGGAGTTGTAATAGGTTGCTTTTTAAAAGAGGTCCGGAAATGGCTCCTTTTCCTCTTTTATTTCTCTTTTAAAAAAATCAAAGCCACGTTCTTGCATCTTAAAGCAAGGGCAGCAACAGTTATGTAATTAGATGTATCGGGAGTATCTGGACTTTCATCTCCAGAATCAAAGGTAACAAGGTTTTCTGGTGGTTTATTCTTTTTTGAGTAGAAATCTATTAATTACATTAAGGCTCATTAAAGATTTGAAACCAGAAAGGCTTTACACTCAGAATTCCCAAGAGACTGGCTCGCCAGACCTTCACAGAGACTTGCCACTAGAATCAATTCCCAGCTTCCCAGCAAACAGAGGGTTTCACTGCAAAATGCTGAATCACTGCAACGGCAAGACCCTAAAAGTCTCCATCCAGCCTGCTCCAGAGCCAAGACATCTCCACCACTTCATGCTCTTGCTCCAGCTGGCACTGGCCAAACCAGTAGCTTAGGAAGCCCTGAGACCTTCAGATGAGTCTAACTCTCACATCTCCTCCTCACCATCACACTCTGTTCGCATACTTGGCTATCTAGGATTAAGAGACTGCTTTTTGCCATAGAATCACAGAATCATGAAGGTTGGAAGAGACCTTCAAGATCATCAAGTCAAACCATCCTCCCTACAGCCCCTAAGCACTAAACCACCTCCCAAAACAGTACGGCTACTCTTTTTTTGAATAGCTCCAGGGATGGTGCCTCCATCCCCTACCTGGGCAGCCTGTTAGTATCTACAAAAGGAGATGCCAGCTTCTTGCCAACTGCCAGGAGATGGCAGATACACACCTGGTGGAAAGAGCTCTGCCTTACCACTTGTGCCTATTGCCCAACAGTTGAGTAACAGACATGTTTTAAGGGACCTCTGAAAGTGGGCTCACTCATAACACCACGTCCATAGCGTGCTAGGTGCTGTGGGAGTATCACCAATTGTCAGATGGTTGACAACTGCTTGAACATGAGCCAGCAGTGTGACCAGGTGGCCTTGAAGGCCAGTGGCATCCTGGTTTGTATAAGGAATAGCATGGCCAGCAGGACTAGAGGTGTCATCCTCCCCCTGTACTGGGCACTGGGGAGGCCTGACCTTGAGTACTAGGGGCAGTTCTGGGCCCCTCACTTCAAGAAAGAGATTGAGGGGCTAGAATGGGCATAGAGGAACAATGAGGTTGGGGAAGGGACTGGAGGGAAAGTCCAATGAGGAGAAGCTGAGAAAGCTGAGAGTGTTCAGCCTGGAGGAGACTCAGGGGGGACCTTCTCCCTTTCTACAACTTCCTCAAGGGAGGTTGTAGTCAGGTGGGGATCGGGCTCTTCTCTCAGGCAACTAATGACAGGACAAGAGGGTAGGACCTGAAGCTGCCAGGAGAGAGTTAGGTTGCATGTCAGGAAGCCCTTCCTCACAGAAAGGGTGATCAGACCTTGGACTGGACTTCCCAGGGCAGTGGTAGAGTTCTCATCCCTGGAGGTGTTGAAGGACAGCCTGGCTGTGGCCCTTAGTACCCTGGTCTGGCTGATGTGGTGATGTTAGGTCATGGACTGGGTTGAGGATCTTAGAGATCTTATCCAGCCTCAATAACTCTGTGATTCTGTAACAGTTCTTCTAATTCAAGGAAATCAGGAACTGGGAGAAGTATATGCATCTTCATGGTGAATTCTACATGGATTTAGATCAAGAAGCCCCCCACTGAAGTCAGCAAACCACACCACCTCTTGGTGGAAGGACATGGATTTTCCACTGATTACACCAGTAGGGTGCAAATTTTGCCTCTGCCTGCAAAGGTCTCTGTACCCTGTGAAGCTTCTGCAGCGCTGACCTGCAGAGTCAGATCCACAGAGCTGACTTAGCACAGACTACAACATCAAGGACAGCAGTCAGGAGAAAAATGGGGAGAAAAAAACATTATGGCATATCCTTTGAAAAGAGGCTATAATTATATTTAGATGTGGCAAAGATCTCTCATGTTTATACTGGAAATTTAATGTTAGAGGTAAACAAATCTGCTCCAGCGCAGTTGCTTCATTCCCCCTTCCTTGACCCTTTAGGGCTTTCTTTGGAACAGTGGGATCTGCATTCCCAGAGCTGCCTCTGCAACCACCTGCTTTGCTGCAGCTCAGCCAACAACCTCACCCTTGGAAAATAAAGGAGGAGAGAGAAAGAACTGTGAAAGCTAATGCTGCACATAATCAGTCGTAGCTAGGGTCTGCAGCTGGATTGACAAAGCTAGATCGTACTATAGTGACCTTCCAGTACCTGAGAGGGGCTGGTCAGAAGGCTGGGGAAGACTGTTCACAGGGACAGGGAACAACAGGACAAGGGGTTTGCAGCTGCAAAAGGGTAGATTTAGGTCAAGCATCAGGAAAAATATCTTTAATCTGAGGGTGGGGGATCCCTGGAACAGGCTGCCCAGATTGGTTGTTGAGGCCCCCTCCGTGGAGCCATTCAAGGTCAAGCTGGATGGGGCTCTGAGCAGTCTGGTCTAGTGAGCAATTGCCCTGCTTGTTGCAAGGGGGTTGGACTAAATGACCTTTGGAGGTCCCTTCCATCCTATAGCTCTATGATTCTATTAGAGTTCTGTGGGTGGATACCCAAAAAATATATTGGTTGAGGTTGGGTGAGTCCTCAAGCAACCAAGTCTAGCTGAGAAGTGTCCCTGTCCATGCAAGGGAAGTCAAAGATGATGAGCTCCAAGGTCCCTTCCAATCTAAACCATTATTCTACGACCCTTTTTCATAGGTTGTCCAAGACTCCTGAGCTTTAAACAGAAGAGAGACTCACCCCACTATCTCATAAGCAGAGGAGCTGGCACAACTCCACCATGCATTTGAAAGAGGGGAACTTAGCAACTCCACAAAAAAAGCACACAGTCAACAGAACACCTCAGAAAACAAAGAGGTGCCTGTTTGTAAGAGAACGCCGAGTCAGATCACTTGTCCTGACCCCCCCCAACCACCCCCCGCTTCGTTCCGGGGCGAACGTGCCATCTTCCCGTACGAGAACACAAAGAGCGAGCACAGCACGGCAAAGCAAAACGAGAACGCACATTACTTCTACTCCACGAGAACAAGCGTTAAAAGGCGAGGATTGTGCCAAAAAGCCCTCTTACCGTCACGTAAAGACTTCTTGAACAAAGACTGACTGTCTCCACTAAACTTTTTCCCTCTACCTCCCACTCAGCATGTCAAAAGTTGTTTGGCGGGGGGTGGAAAAACCCCACAAAGTAAAAAAATCACTTTCAAAGCTTCGGTTTCTTCCTGCTTCCTTTTCATCCCCAAGACGTTGAAAACTCAGGTACTATCTTCACATACACCACTATTCATCTCTAATTTAATAAATGATCTCGTCAATGTATTAATGGTTAGCAGTGCATATAAATTAGCATTTATAAAAATCAATTACATTGTCTCGTAAGACAGAGGAGAATCCAAGACCTTCATCACCGGATCATCTGTATTTATCTGTTAATTATAAACCTTAATTGTCTCCTCTTATCAGATTCATTTGCATAAATTGCATAAGTTTAACGTTTAACAGGTTTTAATACCAGAATACAATTATTCTTTAAGCATTCTTTCTTGAAATATTCCTTATTAATTATAGCATTAAAATTAGAAGTTCCGATAATTGACCTTGGCTTCTCCTTGGCTCATCATCATCTGTCCACTGAGGTCATTTATCTCGTGATTATGCATGCTTTGTGGCTTCTTATTACTGACGTGCTCCGTTTTAATTGTACTTTATAGCCTGTCAGATTGCTCTGAATTTAGACGTAAAGCAGAATATTAGGCTGGGTTCCATAAAAGTGGACTTTTTATAGTATCTCCATCCTCTCGGCATGCCTGCATGTACAGGGGGGTGACAGGACCCTTCCCGTATCTGGACTATTGGGTACAATTAATTCTACCCTGGTGAGGAAAGCCTCGTTTCCATCAGCTGGCTTCTGAAGCAAGAGAGACACGTAGGCTCCCAGGTAGCCTTAAGCAAGGCAAATAAACAAACCAGGCATTATGCTTGGCAAGTGATCTGACAGCCTCTCCTTCTTCCCAACTGACCAGACATCTCTAACTGCTCTTTTTCACTAGTGTTTTCCTTAGAGAGTGCTGTTTATTGAGCCCAGGAGGTCACGAAGTAAGAGATGGCCGAGACCGAACACTGACACAAGTCTGCAGTGGAGTTTGGCTGACTTTGACAAAAAGGCTTTTGGGGGAACTCGTGCAGTGCAGAGGTGAAAACAATGGGGGGTTCTCCTCTGCGAGACCGTTCGCTGTGCCCCGTTATACAGGGATGCACTGCGCTGGATTTTCCTTCAAGCTAAAACAAGCAGTTAAGAAAAGATTCCAGATACTATCAGACAAGCTACCAAGGAGAGAGGCTAACAGGGGAAAAAAAGTCAACGGGGCTTTCTTGCACTGTCTGCTGGTATTAAAATGCTCGAGGTGCCTCAGGTCAACAGCATCTGGATTGAGAGCATATGGAAAGGCTGCCCAGGGGAGCTGCGGAGTCTCCTTCTCTGGAGACATTTAAGACCCACCTGGATGAGTTCCTGTGTGACTTGGTCTAGGTGATCCTGATGTGGCAGAGGGATTAGACTGGATGATCTTTTGAGGTCCCTTCCAGTCCCTAATGTTCTGTGATTCCTCTTAACGATTGAGCCTGGCAGGGAAACACCGACTCTAGCATCCGCTTGAAACTGCCAGTAACTCCTCTGGCTCCCTAAGCAGACTTAAAGCTACTGCACTCTTCACCAAACAGGCATCACTGACGTATTTCCAACCAGTTGCTGGCACCAGAGTTTCCCGGGAATTTTAATTTCCAAATTCAGTTAAAACTTGAGCATGAAAATAGTTTTTCTGCACCAAGAGCTTTTTTCTGCTGGGTTTTCCTGTGCATAAGTGAATGGGAAAGAATTGGGCGGTGGGCACTGTTGTAACTACATCTGCCTTGGTAACCACATCCATCATCACCTGACTGTCAAGAACACACAGCCTATGGCTCACACACTTATGGATCTCCAACGGGGAACTTAAGCAGAACTGGTCGGGTTGTTAGTACCTCACACAAAGCCGAGATGATAGCAAACAGCAGCAAATTGCTAGTGTCTCCTCACAGAGCCTAACACATCGATTGTTAGTCAAGCCCACCTTCTTCATAATAACCTGAAACTGCTTCGTGACCTATAAAAGGAAACCAGTACCTGCACCCGACCTGGAGATCGTCGCTGTCCTTTCTCTGCATGGAGGTCTAGCTGCAGTTCCTTATTTGATCTCAAAGCCAGATTGCTAGGAAATGCTTCACCAAGGTGTTGTTCTAGATGGACACCTTTTGCACAAGTTCATTACCCACCTTGATTTACATTTAAAAGAAGGATGGCAGTATCTTGGGCACATCATTCTTTCATCGCTTCATCTCCAGAGAAGAGCCTGAAGCAAGAAGTGTTCCCCTCTGCCACCTAAGACTCCTTGCAGAAACACTAAAAGATGCCTGATGCAGGCAAATTCCTGCAGGAGGGAGTCCTTGGTGCTCAGTGATCAGAGAAGACCACAGGGAAGCGGTGCCTTGCACGTGTGCTGGACCCTCTCCAGCGAGGGATTCCAGCTGGGCACTCGCCACGCTTGAGAGCTCCTGTTCCTCTGCTGCGTGTCACGTCCCCTGGGCCCGGCTCTCCTCAGGAGCACGTTAGCAGCGTTTCCCCACAGCAGAGAAGCAGGAACAAACAACACTATGCAGATACCTGCGGCTCAAGCATCTGCTGCGTTGGGAGCAAGAGGTAAAACCCCACCAGTCGTTCCGCCCACGTTCACAGCCGTAACCTCCTCCCTTTGTTGTGCAACGTGAACACCAAGATGTCACAGAAACCTGTCGACTGGCAGAGGTCATTGTCGAGGAGGTTTGTTGTCACTCTCACCCTTCTCTTTGGTTTCCTTCTGAGGAAACTGATCTAACCACAACGTGATTGTGTTCAGGCGGGTCCATTATCTCTGGCCGACAGCGCCAAGCACGTGGCTCTGAGCCATCGCAGCACCCGTGGGGCACAGGGCTGTTGGCAGCTTACTGGCTGCCTATCCACCACAGATCTAAGGCTCTCCTCAGCCACATGCTGAGATGACAGCTGCTGATGAGGCCACACCTTGAGTGCTGGGTGCAGCTTTGAGCATCACAGTACAGGACGGAAACTGAGGTGCTGGAGAGGGGGCAGAGAAGGGCAGCTGGGCTGGCTAAGGAGTCTGGAGAGCAGGTCTGATGGGGAGAGGCTGAGGGAACTGGGGCTGTTCAGCCTGGAGAAGAGGAGGCTGTGGGGAGACCTCACTGCCCTCTGCAGCTACCTGAAGGGAGGTTGTAGTGAGGAAGGTGTTGGCCTCTTCTCCCTAGGGACTAGCAATAGGGCAAGAGGTAGTGGGGTCAGGTTGTGCCAGGGCAGGTTCAGATTAGACTTTAGGAAAACCTTTACCCAGAAAGAGTGGGGAGGCCTTGGCACAGGCTGCCCAGGACGTTCTAGACATGGACAGACAAGTTGTTTCAGAAAATAGTTTAGTGGTCAGGGATTGTAGGGTGGACAGTTGGACTTGATGATCTTGAAGGTCTTTTCCAACCTTGGCTATTCTGTGATTCTGTGCTGTCTCACTGCTGCCAGCATAAGCTGTTTCAGGTAATGAGTGTCATATATCTGGGCTGTTCTGCACCAAGCTCACCCAGCTAGAGCATTTCACAGTATCACAGTATTACCAGGGTTGGAAGGGACCTAATTGATCATCAAGTCCAACCCTTACCACAGAGCTCAAGGCTAGACCATGGCACCAAGTGCCATGTCCAATCCTGCCT
>JAOXOE010027455.1:0-18352 GCA_028565055.1 Phoeniculus purpureus | reverse complement strand
ATACTGGAAGGCCACAATAAGGTCACCTCGGAGCCTCCTCTTCTCCAGACTGAACAGCCCCAACTCCCTCAGTCTGTTGTCATAGGAGAGGTGCTCCAGCCCACTGATCATCCTTGTGGCCCTCCTCTGGACATGTTATAGCAGTTGTGACACAGTTTCTAGTCTATGTGCACTAACTTGCTTAACCTTCTCTTCTCTATGCAGTTACAGAGTTAATAAACCCTTTTCCATTTTCCCTAAGCTATCCATTGTCTGGCAAATTCTGAGATCTCATTGAGACCTAACTGCTCTGTTTTCTTTTCCTTTAATTGTGGTCTTGAACCCACCACAGTGTGGCTGCTGGGACACTCTATGGACAAGATAGGGGACACAACAGTGCACAGACCTCCCCAATTGCCTGGTATGGAACCTCAGGGTGACTCTCAAATGTTAGTGTGGCCTGGCAGTGGCTCTGGGTACCTGCTGTACTACAGGACTGATGGCAGCTATATCAGCCACAAAACCTTAACCAACAGCAGTGCTTGATCAGGCCGCTGTGAGTGCAACCACAGAAACTAGTGACCCTCTAGACCTTCTCTTCTGATATAAATAATCTATTTTTTCCTTTAAATGAAAAAGATGCCCCAGAATATTATAGCCATCTTCCTTTTGGGAAACAAATCTGAGTTGTGACATGAGCTCTCCTGCAGGAGCTGGCCATGGGGACGTTTGTTATCCCGGGGTGTCCTGATTGTGTCCAAGTACCATGAGCAGTGTAGCTCTGGGATATGGAGAGGCTGAATCCATTGCTTGATGACACAGCAGCTGTCATTTCCTTCCTTCTCTATCTGTGCAGTAAAGACAACTCACTTGAATCTTTTCTTTCCAAGCACAAATTAATCTTGCAATGAAAAGAATGACAACATTTGGCCTGGCATGGTGGGTGGTGGTTCCTGTAAGTGAGATGTGTCTCTCTTCTACCTTTCTTGCATTGACAGAGGACAGGACTGATCACCCTCATTGCAGACCACAGGCTAACGTCAAGAAAATGATGTGAAGGAACTGACTTTGCTTTGTGCAGAGATGCTGTTGGACAGGTCTGAGAGCAAAAGCTTAATTCCAGATGGCTGGTCAATTAGTAGACCAAAACGGCAGCGCTAACATCAGCCTCAGATTGTATCTGCTTTGATAAAACCCTCTGCCTTAGAAAAACTTAAACCCGGAGAAGCAAAGACGGAAGCAATGAAGTGGGAGCTGGGTACCACGCGGCTAATGGAGTGAAGCTTCAGTGAGAAGAAATGTGTGTCAGGTCAGAGGCCCTGAGGGAGGAGTGATGGGGTTCCCTCTGAAGAAGCAGGCGACGGAGTCCAAGACCTAAGGATTCAGTAATTGAGCGAGTTGCAGCCTGCCAGGGAAACCAGCCACAAACACAGGATCCAGCCTGGCAGCTGAGGAGCAGAAAAAATAGCTGAGCAAGATGTTGACTTATCCCTGTGAGAACAGAATTAGTTGTCTGAGAAGACAGTGTATTAGAGGAGGGTGAAAGGTGGATGAACACTGCCCTTTCTCTTCCATTGCATTCCTCCCCTGTCACTGTGTTTAGATATGAGATTTGATTTTTTCCTATTCAGCCCTTATCCACTCCAATATAAACTTAAGCACTGCCATGTATCCCTCTTAGGCCTGTGCTGATGGCCACAGTTAGAGAGCAGGATCCAGACCTGCCAGACCTGCTGGAACTAGCGCTCTGCTCCTCTGCCTATGGCTTTGTTGCAAGAACTTGAAGTTAATTAACTCTGTTGCTGAGTAGGACTTTGGGCTAATAGGTCTGAGGGCAAAGGCACCACAGTGTGGTTGTCCAGGGGCTGGGAGAGTGTGGTGGGAGATGTCTGACTGCTCCTGTTTCACCTGGGCTTGCAGCTACTCCAGTCTGGTGGGCAGGGGGAGGCTGCCCTGGTGCTGTGCCCAGCCGGCAGTGCGTCAGTGCCATGAGAGCTGGGGGCACACCAAGCTGATGAGGCCTCCTCTAGCCTGATCATCCCCCTGGCAGCTCCATCTTTTTCACAGGGGTGTCCAGTCTCACCCCTGGCTGTTCACTTAAAGGCTGCAGGAACAGCAAAACTGGCTGGTGCCGATGGGAATCCTGACAGTTAATGCTTTTCACTGTTTCTTGCAGTGAAGGCACACAGCTTCCACTCACTGGTTCCTACCGTACTCTGCTTTCTCAGCCTGAGCAACTTGAAGCTGTTGTCAGCAGCCCATGAGATCCTGGCTGTTCTCTCAGAGACAGCTCCTCTTCTTCAACCGGGCAGTGCTTTAATGTGTTTCTGTCTGTTCTACAGCAATAGTGGGGCTGGATGAAGCTCTTTCATTTCTGCACTCAGATATTAGCCAGAATTTTTATGATGACTCCTTGATTTGCTGCTCCAGTTTTCACAGAATGACAGAGTGATTGAGGCTGGAAAAGCCCTCTGAGCTCATCCAGCCCAGCCCAAGACTTAACATCACCCCATCAGCCAGACCAGAGCACTAAGGGCCACAGCCAAGCTGTTCTTAAACACCTCCAGCCCTGGGGAGTCCATTCCAGTGTCTGATCCCCCTTTCCATGAGGAAGGGCTTCCTAACATCCAACCTAACCCTCCCTGGCAGCTTCAGGCCCTGCCCTCTCGTCCTGGCGCTGGCTGTCTACACCACCTGACTACAACCTCCCTTCAGGGAGCTATAGAGAGGAAGAGGGTCCCCCCCTGAGTCTTCTCCAGGCTGAACACCCCCCAGCTCCCTCTTATCAGCCTTTCCCTCCAGTCCCTTCCCCAACCTCGTTGCTCCTCCGGACCTGCTCCTACCCCTCAATCTCCTTCTTGCAGTGAGGGGCCCAGCTCTGCCTCCCAGTACTCGAGGGGAGGCCTCCCAGTGCCCAGTACTGGGGGAGGATTACGTCCCCTATTACTGCTCAGTCCGTCCATCCCACAGAACCCCAGTCCCTGACCCCAGTGTGCTGGGGCTGTTCCTGCCCAGGGCTCTGAGCCAGCAGCTCCTCCTGAAGCACTTTGAAGCTATTTTAAGCCCAGGCTGCCGGAGCGGTGGGTGTGCAGAGGGCGAATCACTCTGCTAATCAATGCGAAATCAAGTAGGTTATTTTAGCTCTAATTGGAGCTGCTCCCCAGGTGCGTCCCTGGCCGTTGCCCCCCCTCGCTGCAGGGATATTTAGGGATGCAGGTGTATTTTGGGATGAGGAAACTGAAGGACAAAAGGTGCCAAGTTGCCCTCCAGCAGATCACTGTGATGGCCTGGGCTGGTCACGCCACAGCACAACTTCCGCACAGCCCTGGCCCGGTGGTCACGGACAAGCAGCTCAAACCTCCCAGGCTGTGGATGACTTGAGGTTTAGCAAACCTGGGGAGAGGGAAAGGCCCCATGGACACGCCGGCTCCAATTGCTTGGGTGAGCAGAGGCGGGATGGGGTCATGGAGACACACAGGGCTGACACCCCACTTGACATAACAGGCTTGTGCATCCCCCCACAGCCAGCTGAGCTGTGCAGCCTTCAGAGCAGCCCATGGCCAGTCCTGCAGTGGGCAGGGGGTCACAACTACCCCTGAATTTGGTCCAGGAGGCCGATGTGGTTGGTCTGTGTGACAGCATAAACCCTGTCTCACCTGAGGTGAGTATGAGCACCTGAGAGATGGAGAGGTGCAGCTGAGGTTTGGTATTACAGGAGATAGTAGAGGTTGGGAGTGAGGGTCAGCCCCTCGTAGCCAAGGGCTGCCACACAGTCCAGCCCCAGCTCTACCCTGACAGGGCAAGGGTGGCCCCAGCAGCTTTTCTCCCCAGGGCCGTGGTTAGGCTGATTAGAAAAAGTGAGAGATGGCATTTAACATCCACCTCAGGCCTGTGGTGCTCATTCAGGCTTTTGCTGACCCACCACAGCCACCCCACCGGCAGGGCAAGCTGTACTGCCCACCCCACAGGAGCCAGGCTCTGCTCCACCAAGGACAGACAGTGCACCATGATCCCACCACTGCACCTTCTTCACCACCCCAGCAGCTCTCACCATCCTCATCATTTGCTGATCCCTCTGCACACAAGTGCTGGGCAGATGCCCTGGAGTTGGTGCTGGGCCTGGGAGGACTCTGAGGCTGTTGGTGCTTGGCTTGGCGGGGGGGTGTCTCAGGCCACATCTCCAGAGCCTCACTGAAGGCTCTGGAGAGGCTCAGAACACCTCCTTGTGCAGGGTGGCGGGGATGACAAGGCTGTGTCAGCATGGGGGGCAGGGACTCTAGGAGCTGCCCACAGTTAGGGCAGTGACAGCCTCACCCAGTTACAAGAGGGACTCACTGCTGGCCAAGGTTGAGCCCATCTGTGGTGGCAGACTTAAGAAGGGGGAAAACTGTGCTGCAGCAGCTGGGAGAGCGAGACCATGTTATAAAACACCCTGTAGACACCAAGGTCAGTGACCAAGGAACAGGAAGACATGGCAAAGTCAGGACTAAGGTTAAGCATAGGAAGACCAGAGGGTTGGGGAAAGGTGGTTTTAGATTTTTGATCCTCATTATCCTGCTGTTCCACTGGCAATAAATCAGTTCCCCCAAGCCATATCTAGTTTGCTTATAAATGTCACTGCTAAGTGATCTCCACCCTGACCTATGACCTTTGCATCCTGTTCTCTCTCCATGCTGGTGATGGAGGGGAATGACAGCAGCTTGGTGGGCACCTGGCCAAAGCCAAACCCTCAGCACTTTCACCAGAATGTGGGTCCATGCTGGTGCTGCCAGACCGCTGCTCCAACTCTGTTCCCAGCCAGCAGCACATCCCTGTGCCCACAGGGACTGTAATCCCAGTGCAAACACTGCTACTGCATTAAGCCATGCAACACTTCTCTTTAGGGCTAGGGACCTTGCTGGCATCTAATGAAGACATGGATTTTGCAATTTATTGGACAGCAGGACTGCAGCACATCCAGGCAGGACACGGCCTTCACGGCCTTTCAGTCTCACCCCAGCTCTCCAAAAGGACCAGCCCAAGGGGCATCAGAGGAGCAGCTGTGGAGGAGCTCAAAGCTGGCAGCACTGTGCAACATGCACCAGGCTCAGAGGGGTCAGCGTGCAACAGCTGCTCAGCACAGCCTTTTTGCTCTAAGAGCTTCAACAAGCTTCGTCGGGGTATAAGGACAGCTACTTCCATGAGGCAAAAAGACACATTGGGCAGCTCCAGTCACAGGCAGAACAAGACATAAATTAAATCCAAGTTAATGAGAACTCACAGCAGGGAAGGTCTGCCCCGACTTAACAGCAGCTTTCTGCCTGAACCCATCACAGCACAGTAACGTCAGGAATAGCTCCCAGACCTGTCTCTATCCCTGTGCACTTCATGCACAGCTCTGCAATACTTACTTCATCAAGGCAGAGCTCCCGCTGAGTTTTGGTTATTACACAACTACTGGATACACAACTTCAGGTATCAGAGCCAAAAGGGGAGCCCATAATGTCTCCTGGGTCCATGGTGCCCCGGCTCTGCAGTACCCCCTTCTCTGGGTCTGTGGATCCAGTGCTGCCCACAATGGTGTCAGTCCTGCTGGTGCAGAGGTGTCTCATGCTGACAGAAGGTGTTTCCTGTCACACCTCAGTGAGTGGAAACGTTTCACTTGAAACGCAGAGCACAAGGCAGAGCAGCTCATGGGTGAAGTGAAGCTCAGGAATACTCCCATCACTCCTGACACAGACTTTATAATCAGTTTATTAAAAACAAATTAGCTTGGATTTTGCCAAAATAATGAACACAGGAGAGGTGTCACACAGAGACAGAAACGGCCCAGTTCTGCCCAGTGTCTGGAGCACTTCACAGGAGACTCTCCCACTCTTCAGCATGAGGTAAGTCCCCATGAGAGACACAAGCAGCTGTTGCATCCCATCTCCATCACCCTATGGTGTCCTACACAAGTTAATCACAGCTTCTCCACTAACGCACCAAGACACAAGGCTGTTGGTTGCCCAATGCATCTCCATCCTCTGCCCCAGGCACTGCTGAAAGCCTGGCTTCCTTACAGGGGCTCTTTGCAGCTGAGCCACCACGACCTAGGAACAATGAGGCAGCAGCTTGTGATCAGCACACAATGAGCAGTGAGAGCTGCTCACATCCCCTGCCACAGCACTGACCCTACAGCTAAGCAGGAGCTTTGATTCCAGCCTAACCCCGTTAAATAGGCTACACCAGCTCCTGCCATATTGTCTGTCCTTACACAGCAGTGTCAGCGCGGACAGCCCAGGATTTCCCTTTCCTTGCTCTTTATTTAACTGCACTTTCCCCTGCAAACACTTGCTCACTCCTGCAGCTGAACAAACGTGTTCCGTGTGTTCAGTTCAGCCTTCGGGGTCCAGCTCAATCTTTAGGGTCCATGCAGACACCTGCCGCAGCCTGGGCTAAGAGCACCCCAGTGCCTCCAGGCCACTGGAGAGTGTCAGGCCTGCACACACAGCAGCACTGGTGGTGGGCACTGAGGGCAGCTGTGCCAGACTTCTCCCACATAAACAAGTAGTTATTCAAAAAAATAAAACTTTTCCCCGTGACAAATAGTTTGGCTCAACCCATCACCAGTATCACAGAGGTGGTGACAGGGAGGTGCCCGTAAGTGTCCTGAGCTAGAGATTTCAGCTCATGCAAGTTTTCTCTGAGGGAGCTGCTCTTCAACTGAAGCACAAAGGACTCACCAACTGTGGGCCAGAGCACCCCCTGCAGTCCCACTCCCCTCAGGGAATGTACTTCCTTCCCACAGCCAGGCCAGAGCATTCCAATGGTGCCAAGATGACAACCCAGCCAAGGCACTGCTACGACCCTCTTTGTTCACAGTCACGTCTTGCTTGGCTTCATGGGCTGTCTTCCTTTCCAAGGAGCTCATCACCAGGTCCCCCCCTCTTCTTAGCGCAGAGCTGAGGCCCAGCAGCACTTCTAGGTGAAGGACTTCACCAGGCTCACCATGTGATCCACTCCACACGCCACATCCACCACCTCCCCAGGGACAGTCACCTGCACCAGACACACAAGAGGGGATTATTTCTCAAACTGGTGCTTTGCACCTGTATTTCCTGTTTCTCATAGTCCTTCTGCTTAACGTGTCGGTTGGCTAGGGACCAGTATGTGCACGTGTATGTACAGGGACCACACACACCAGTGAAAGCCCCATCGTGAAAACACAGAGCAAGGAAGATTTCACACCAGCCGTGCTTGTTCAGCAAGCTGAGAAATACTTCCCTTCTCCCTTCCCAGAAGCACACGGACCTCTGAAAGGACAGAAAAAGCAAGAGCTCACGTGCAGACTGAGGAGACTGCAGCCTCAGCCCATCTGCTCAGCAGCAGGAGCAGCATGGCAGGACATAATCTAGACAGCAGGAAGAGGCTCTGCCCAAGCACCACAAGGATTTGCCTCTTCCCTCATCAGCAAGGACTGGGAGGAGGCAAAAGCTCAGCTCAGCCCAGCCTACAGCAGATTTTGCTCTGATGCTGACCAGGCCCCAGCTCACTCACTGGTGTAGCTCCAGCTCTTTCACCCAAAGCTGCCTTCAAACTCAGAGAACGCAGAGGCTACACATGAGCTTTTCCTTACAGCAAAGGCTGAGGAGAAGAGAGATGGCTCATTCTAGGGCAAGATGTTACAGACAGTGTCCTGGGAACTGCTCTTGCTTTGGTACGTGACTGTCTGTGGGAGCATAACCCTCAGAGTTCACTCTTAGTGAACCCTGGACCTGCCACACGCTGTGAATTCTGACACTCCACCCAGGCACAGCAGTGTGATCCCAGACAAACGTTCCAGAGTTGGTCTTTTCTTGTTCATTTGTAAATGAACTACAAGCTCAGGCTCACGGAAAGGGACTTCAGGGTGGTCCAACTGATTGCCTCACTCTCTTCTACTTGGCCTTCGTAGAGACTGGGAACATCTGCTAGGCTGAGTGCTCAACTGCAGAGCCAAAGACGACTCTACACCCCCAGAGTCTGGCTCTTAGAGCCATCTGAGAGAGGAGGATGGACTTGGAACTGTTGTGAACCAGCTATGAAAACAGCAGAGGCAAAGGATCTCCCGCTGAAACTAGTGTCCGAGCAGTGACCCACCGCCACAGCTGCTTGACCTGGAAGAAGAGCAGAAGGAAGCCCACTGCTAAATGGACCTGTTGACACTAGTCAGACCACTAATTAAGATGTGCAACCCAAGTCTTTTGGGCCGTCGTGGCCAATCCCATGGGTTTCTTTGCAGCACATACAAAAGTGAAGTCCAAGTGAGCAGGGGAGGGAAGACGCTGAAGGGGCAGCAGGTAGAAGACTGGACAGGAGGCAGGTAAGAGCCATTCAGACCAGATGCTGCTTTCAGATCTGAAATCAATACTGAATACAACTAAGCAGGACACATGGGGACCTCTGGAATCACGGCAGTTCCACAGCCACCTTGGGCTTCCACTTCTTTCAGAACTACAGAGCAAATGATGCTTCTTGCTCTCGGGATAACAAAGATGAAAGAATTTACTCTTGGCCTTAAGCACTGCTATCCTTACCCTCCAAGGGAAAAACTGGTCTTCCATTCTTCCAATTCCCAGGCAGCCTCTTAGGTTCTTGCCCCACACGAACAGTTCTCCTCTGTCTATACAAGGGGGGGGGTGGGGGGAAGAATAAAATCAGAGCAGAGTCATTAAGAAGGAAGAATTCTGCTTGTAATGCTGGCAAGTGCAGCTGCAGTGCTTCTGGGAGTGCAAAGGGTTATTTGAGCAGTGTGAAAGCCACCGAGTTCAGTTCCAATGCAGTAAATGAGCTTCTGCTGGGGCAAAATGATGCCTAATGAGGAGGACATGCAGCACATTCTGGGCACAAATCTTTGCTGCTTCCTCTTACTGCTCTTTCTTTGGAATTTCATTTAAAGAAAGTGCAGCAGAAGGGATTCCAGGGCATCATTTATGCTGAAGCTGGACAATTACAGGTGACCCACACCAGCTCCCAGCACAGCAAATCAGGTACGGAAGGCAGTGAAATCCATCCCAAGCTGCCACCTTGGGATCAGTTCCTCAGCTGCCTGCCAGAAGTGCTGAACTTGGGTTTAACAGAGCTGGATGAAGAGTTTTCAGCTCCTCAATGAAACACACAGATCACAAAAGTGTTCAGGTCAGTCCCACAGCAGAGACAACCAAACCACCATCTGTAAGCACAGTTTAATCACAATGCACTTTCTAGAGCCTCCTGAATACCAGGAGACCAGTTACAAGCAGCCTCCTACCAGACCAATAGCGTCACTGCTTCCCCAAGAAGGTTCAAATACGAAGCACCTGGTGCTTTTCATCAGTCAACTATTACTGTCACTACCTCGTCTGTGGGTTTCTGTGCTGCTGCCCTCTGCTGCCCATTTTGAAGTTACTTTCAATGTCAAAAACCTCCTTGAAAGGCTCACAGGTACCAGGTGCACACTGCAGGGTCATACCCTTTGCAAGTTCCCACCTCACAGTGCTGGCTCAGTTGGGCAGAAGAGCCACAAACCCCAAATATTTAGCTGATTTTTAGACTCAGTTTTAGTTTGTTCATTTATCATCAATTCCTGCTGACTTAGTCTGTACAAGGAAATGAAAAGGCCTTCCTAGGCTCCTGTTTGAAAGAAATGTTGTCTGCTTTAGAAGAGTAACTTTTAGTTGTAGCACAAGTTAGAGCAGTAGCTGTGCTAGAAGCCAGACTGACACCTGCAGAGGCACCACCCACCCCTCCTGCTGCATTCCAGTGTGCTCTAAGTTTAAGGAAAGACAGGTGCTTTGCTGTTTTGCTTCTAAAAGCCAATAAAAGAGCAACACATCAGCAGGACTAGGAACTTACTTGTAAGTGCTGCAAAATGGCTAAGCCCACAGCGAACATGAGCAACACGGACATCCGGATTGAAGTCTGACTGGCCAAAAAGGCTGGGTGGGATCATCTCTGGCACCGCTGTCTCTGTTAGGTTTGGTCCTTTCCCAAGAATTCCGTATCCCCAGACAAAAACATTTCCTTCTTCTGCATTACAATAAGAACACACTTGGTAAGAAAGTCTGTGCTTGTGAAATCCATGCCATGACCGAGATCCAAAGGGATATTTTCCTTCCTGCCAGAGCAGTCTAGCACCTTTAGATTATTTAACATTTGCAAACACAATCCCATCCAAATGCGTCAACTTCTAACCAAGCTGTGCAGCAGATCATGCTGCACAGGAAAAACTTTCCCAGGGAAATAACGTGGGCTGGATAAAATGCTTCAGTTTGCTGACTGATGGGACAGAGCTTGAGTGTTTCATTGTCACTGCTTGTCCCTTTGAGCTGTGTTCTAGTCCCTCAGCCTGGCTTTCTGCCTCACTGGGTGCCTGGGAAAGGCAGAAACGGGACAGTGCAGGCCACTACATTGCTGTGTCTGCTCTGCTCCTTCACACTGGAAGCTCAAACGTCTTGTCATCACAACTTTTACCGTATAAACACCTTCCCTGGGGTGATCCCTCACAGGAGTAGTGCAATCCTCTCCTTCATTCCGGGACTGGAGCATTTCTCCCTGGCAACCCAAAGCAACACTCACCAGGAACCCTGCTGTTCTCAGAACTCTCTTACTTTCCAGGATATACTTACATGTTAGATTTATATCAAGTCTGAAGGGCTCTTCATTCCCTCAAACACTACCTTACTTCCTCTCTATATCAATCTTCATAACCAGGCCTGTGTGATCAGCAAATGAGATCTGAAGCACCAGCAGTATCCAGGCTCCTCTTCTAGGTATCCCTAAGTGCTCGTAACAGCACATGCTCTATGGCTAGCGAAAGACAACTCCCCTGTCGCTTTCCTAGTCTCCCAGCTTTCCTCCTAACAGCACCTTCTCATTCCCAGTAGAAAAAGTGCTGCTTACTCCATAATGCTACAATCCCGCTGGTGCATGGCCCTACTCTAAAGCAAGTGAACTCACCAGTTAACACAACGTTGCCAGTCCCTCCACATGCAGCTTCCTTTATCTTTCCGATCTTGAACGGCAAATGTCTGGGAACGTTCACCTGGATGAAGTGCAAGAGCTGTTAGTGACACGAAGCTGCAAACCAGACACACATTTTTCTTCTCTGGTTCTGGTGAGAGCTCACACACTCTGAATCCCTGATACAGACAACTTTACTGTCTGCTTGACAGAATGAATCCAAGTCCCAACCCAAAGGCTGAGAGTGTGAACAAGGTGTAAAGTTCCCTGCTCAAAAGCTGACATGCAGGAGACAACACTGGGAACATTCAATGCCTGCTCAGATCCCTAGCAATTTGAGTCAGACACTATGGGAAGGCAAGAGGTGAGCACACATGTCCCAATAGACATCACCCCTAAAACATGGCCCACAGCAGCATTTTGGACACACTGGAGAAAAACTGCTTGAGGAGAAAAATCACTCTAGTTTGGTACCATTCAACACCACAGAAACCTATGGAGCTAGATGTGTGTGAAGAGTGACTGTGGATTCACAGACAACAGCCAGCTCTCCTATTGCACCGCTTGGACTTTACACTGAACTGTAGCAAACATGCCACTGATCACCTCAGAACCCTCTGACCTCCCCTGAGGAAACTACTGCCCTGCTTCAGCTGTTCAGTGTTGCCAGGTTTTATGGGTCTTGATAATTAGCTCTACATTTAGGATACACCAGGAGAGGTGATGGAAACAAAAGCACCTACCTTACTAAAGCCAGACTAATGCAAATGTGTACTCTTGACCTTCTGGCATGAAGAGCTTGAGTATTAATTAATTCTCTGACTTTGCTGCCTACACTAACTGTACTAGGAGACCATCTGCCCAATCCCCTCAGTACAATGCTTCAGTGTCTCTGCCCCACACATAAAACTTGGTTCAAAAAAATGTTATCTGTGAGATGTTTGGATTTATTCAGGACTCAGCTGTAGACCTACTGTCTGTGAAACATTCACCAACATACAGGCCAACTGGAAGGAACTTCCAGAGCTCTCCTGGAACAACATCCTGCTCAAAACAGGAGCATTTGAAATTCCTGTCCCAAAACTGGCACAAGAACTCAAGCCGGACCTCAGTCTGGTGCAAAGCCCATCGGATGAGGAAAGGAGAACACAAGGCAGGAGAATTTCCTTTGTAACAAGCTATCCAGCTGGAGTGAGGTGACACAAGTCTCTGCCTATCAACAGCTGGGAAATACGCTGCCCTGCAGCTATACAGGCAGTGTTTGTCAGCACAGGTAACTCCAGCCTGCTGGTGGTGCTGCTTTACACTGATTTACACTGCTGTCAGAAGAACTCACAGCAGGGAGAAGTGTGTCACTTCTAACTGCGCAGCAGCTGAACACGTGAAAACACCCCCCAGGCCAACTGACCTGTGTGGTTTCTGTGACACAAGCCAGCTGCAAGTACTCTGAATTTCCCCAACCAAAGACATTTCCTTCATCAGAAACAGCCAAGCAACAGTCCCCATAGGAAGAGACATGTACAATGTTTACTCCATCAATGTCACCACGGAGCTTGGTAGGTTCACTGGTGATGTTGTAGTGTCCTAGACCTGAAAGGAAAACAGTAGAAATATGAATAATTTTTTTCCAAACACCTAGATAGGATCGTTCTTCTTGTTATAACCCAGTCACCCACATCTCCCTGATGACGAGAGGGAGCTGGGTCTCTTTAGCTTGGAAAAACAGAGACTGAGGGGTGGCCTCATTAATGTTTATAAATATGGAAAGGCTGAGTGTCAGGTGGATGGAGCCAGGCTCCATTCAGTGGCATCCAATAATAGGACAAGGGGCAACAGGTGTGAACTGGAACACAGAAGGTTCCACATCAATATGAGAAGGAACTTCTTCACAGTGAGGGTGACAGAGCACTACAAAAGGCTGCCCAGGGAGGTTGTGGAGTCTCTTGCTCTCTAGACGTTTAAAACCCACCTGGACATGTTCCTGTGCGACTTGACCTAGTTGATCCTGCTCTGGCAGGGGGAATTGGACTGGATGATCTTTTGAGGTCCCTTCCAATCCCTAACATTCTGTGATTCAACAGACAAGCAGCCACAAACACCAATTCTACTGGGCAAAGCTACCACTCAAGTACAAAGCAACTTTACACAGTCACACCTGGCAGAGTCTCCTCACTCTTGTCTAAAAGTGAGACAACAGTACCCAAGCTAGGCAGACATCCCAACAGAGCTGAAGTTTCACAAACCAGCTGCATCCTGTCTTCTGCAAGGAGAGACCCATGAGCAACAGCAAACTGCAACCAGTTTTGATAACAGCAAGTGGCCAAAGAGGCTGGGAAGCAAATGCTTTACATGAGAAAGAAATGTCTGGAAATGAGGTCAGGATGGAGATGACAGAAACAGGATGGGCTACAGTATGTCCACACCTGGGAGTAATCAGCTTCAGGAGCAGCAGAGAAGGACAAAAATAGTAGGAAGATCTGTGAGGAAGTTCTTTGACAGCAGAAACCACCAGAAAAAGGGCCTGGTCCAAGATCTCATGCTAACGCAGAAGTCTCGGTCAAAGGTCTCTGCTGGTTTGAAAGGAGCAGGAAGCAAAACAGGCCCTGAAACCAGAATGGGGAAGGCAAAGCCTGCACAACCTTCCCATGCTACTTCCATGTTTCCCCACAAGCCTTAGACGGTAGACACATTCTCCTCAGATCACGTGCTTGGACTGCCAGCATACACCTGGAAATGTACTAGCCCTTCGGTCCAAACACACACCACCAGCTCTGGATGAGGACAGCTTGCTGTTATCACTTCACTGAAAAGCAAGCCCAGGGCACCTCCTACCTGTTTGTCCGTCAGCTCCCCATCCACACGCGTAGACAGTGCCTTTCTTGGTTCTGAATAGGCTGTGGTCCTGCCCACACACAACCTGTACATCCAGAAAGGCAGACCTGGTCAGTGTGTTCAGAACAGATTTAAAGTAGCATTACTGCAGATAAGTTGAGCAATGAACCTCTGCAATGCACATCAGCTCCAAGTTTGACTTTCCTCTCCTGATCAAGCAACTCTACAGATAGGGAAGGATAAGAACAGCACAGGAAATTGCAGAATTCTCTTTGTAGAAAGCAATGCTGCAGCCAATTTGTTCCGAGATCCAGACCAAGGTCTAGTTAACAGGAAGCTCCATTTAACAGTACAGCACAATAACCCAGCACAGGGTCAATGAGAGATCTCCCTTCCCAGAGTGCTGCCACATGGCTCTCAATGCCAGCTGCAAACCGCTACTGATTCCCAGCCATGTAAGTACTGCCAGAACACATCTGTTCTCAAACTGACATTTCTGTTGAACTACCAATTCTGTCTGCCAGGGGCTTGGCAGGAATTAAAGCCAAGACCTTCAAAAGCAGACAGTAAAAATTAGCCAAAGGTTAAAGGGACTCAGTCTATGAAGGGAGTGACTACCAAGAATATTAAGCACCTAACTGCTGTTGTCAAAGTATAAACAGGTACCAATAATTCAACCCCCCTGAAAAAAAAAAAACCCCACACTGCAAGATCATGAAAAATCCAGAGAGAAGGTTACAAACTTAATTCACAACATCACTGTGGTACATAGGCTGTACCTACCACAGCACCTTCCCATTAAATGGACATAATGAGGACCTTTGCTATCTAGGACACTGCATGGAACAGGAGCAGTGCTTGCCCACAGCATTTGCCTGGATGTACTGCCCCCTGTGGAACTGCTGGAGAGTCTCACAGCTCACTTGTGAAATGGGGAAGATAAAATTCAAAATAAAACAGTTCCCAAGGGATATCCAAAGAGGAACAAGAAATCAGGAGAGAAGGAGATGAGGAATCAGAATGATCTTCCTGTTTAGCCTGTTTCAGGCCATCCTTAGAGTTGAGTTCAGATGATCCTCTTACCTGGACAACTCTGCTGTCAAACTCATTCAGCTGGTGAATTAAAAAGCTTTCACTGGACACCAAACAGCCACCGAGAAGAGAAAAGAGAGTTTCACACAGAGAGTTTCAGAGAACTTTACTGAGAAACACAAAGGTAGACTTGTCTTTACAGAAAGCCACTCTGATGTTCCAAGAGGGGTTCTTTCACATGTTCTCTTATCTATGCAAAGAGTGTAGCTTCCTCTAAAATCACTGCTCAAAGAAGGAAAGTAATTTTGCATTTTGGTATTTAAATATATCCTCTCAAGGGAATTTGGGGTGGGAGCAACCCTCAAACACAATCCCCAGTCTAGGATGAGCAGACACTAGATAATAGTGCAGCACCTACAGAAGCACAGCACCGAACTAGAGATGAACCAGACACACCAGAGCACAGTGCTAACATCAACGTCATTCTTACACAAAATCAGGAATTCTGAACAATCCAATAACTAACCTTCAGCACCAAGGTAAAAAAAAAAAACAAAAAACCCTACACTACAGCTATTTTCTTAAACCCTAGAGACCAACCCTTGTGGATCACCAAGACTGCAATTAGCCAGACCTCTTCTAGGCCCTGCCAGGGAATCAATAAACTCCAACAAATTCCCACTACCCATGCACATCACTACTGCCCGACAGAGCATCTTAAGAATATTCTTGGGTGTGACCCACAGAAAGGCTGTTCAGAAAAAGCACTACAAATTCCAAGGCAGTTATGGCAAAGAGATTCCACTAAAGGACCCTCCATCATTAAACAGCTTTTCTAACAGTCTCAGCAGTGGCAGCTGCACTCTGGGAGGAGCACTGACTACTAACCAATTAACTCAGGCAGTTTAAGAAGGCTGGATTTTCTCACTGTGCCCTGTGAACGGTGCCACACACTGACATCCTCCTGCCTTTTGTGAGTGGTCAGCAGCCTGCTTGTGCCCAGCCTGGGTCTGAAACCAGGCTGTCTATACCATACCTGAAGCCTAAAACTTTCTTCTCAAGCTTAATCTTAAAACAGTATCCTTACACCACCAGGATTTTTCTTCCCCACTTCCAAGCTTTTCTGTAGGGTTGTTTCCATGCAATCATATTTTTAATACTGAAGAACATTCAGGATCTTCAGAGTCTCACCTGTAAGTTTCATCCTCTACAACCTTCCGGCCACACTGTCCATAGGAATTGTTTCCCATTGTGAACACTGAAAAACAATGACAAGAAGCACAAGTTTTATTATTATCCAACCCCACAAAAGCCTCTTTTCGGGTACACAGCACACTTCCAAGTGGTCCTCTCTATGAAAGATGGAACACAGTAGCATAAAAATCAGTGTAAGCTTTCTTCTAACCAAGGCCACTTAAATTCAAGTGACTGAATCCATTTCCATCAGCGAATATCCCAGTGATACTGCTTCAGTCACAGCAGTGGTACCTGGAGCCCATCGGCTGTTTTTCAGTAATTGCTTAGTGCATCCCACTGTTGCCAGGGAGACTCAGGAATAGATCGGTGTTCCAACAGGAGCATTAAATCAACAACCAACCAGCTCACCCACTGATAAGCAGCACTGGATCACTCAGTGTAGCACTGAGAATTCCCAGAGATGTGGAGAGTCAACTCAAAGCAGGATCTTTTGTATAAAGGCCAATTCATTAATCGTTTTTATAAACGTAGCACTCTGGGGCTTCAAGGGGTAAGTAACACAGGAGTATTGGCATAGCCATCCAAAACTGAATTTGAAACCATGTCTGACTGAACAAGACAAACAGGCTACACTTCAGCGAGGCCTGAGGCTAGACAAACAAACCAGCTAGTGGAACACTTGTAATGAAAAACCTTGCAACATATTACCGCTTGAGCCAAGCAGAGCTCAATGCATTGTTATCAGCTGGGGGCTCTTCCTCCACAAAGAAATCCCAGAAAAGCCAACAAGCACCTGCATCACACACAGTGCAGAGAGCCCAGCTGTGGTCAGGATCTGAAGGACAGAAGACAATCTTGCCTGGGGCTTTTAATAAAGGCACAGTCGGGGCCCCTGGTAACCAGGGCAAGCAATACTGTACCTCCTTCACTGTCTGTCAGGATCAGGGAATGGGCTCTTCCACAGGACACCTGCAGGACTCTAGTCTGTTGCGGTTTCTCCAGCGGTAATGGAATTGGAGATGGCTCCAAGACATATTCATAGCCCTTAGCTTAAGGAAGAAAGAAATTTCAGAAGTCAGCAGCTTCTGCAAAGCAAATTCATCTTAGGTGTGCTGATCCTGTTGTACTTACACACACTCCCATCTACTCTGGTACAAAAGCAGACACAGTTTAGAAAGCCAAGACCCTAACCAAAGAAAAAGGCCAACTGTGATTCACTGGGATGAGGGAAGAAGTTAAAAGCCAGGGGTGGCTGAAGCCAATCAAAACATCACTGTACACACAGGCTGAATGTGACTCAGACTTTAGGTGGCCAGAACTGAGAAACTATGTTGGTGCACAGGGCTGGATGAGTAAAGAGCTCCACACCAAGTACTCCATGCCACAGGGGATATCACAAACAAGGTTAACAAAGCAGCAATCACAGAAAGAGCACGAAAGGTGAGCAAAAAAATCTTAGGGCTTTATATTTAAAGAGCAGTGGATTAAAGGGCCTTTCAGAAAAAAGGAAACAAGGAACATGAGCTAGTCTGGCTCCACAGGGATAAGAGATTTAACGTTACAGATGAAAATAACAGGCTGTACTAGAAACAGACAACTTAGTAACTTGAAGAATGTATAATCAGGTTATGGTCAGCTGGGGAAAAAAAGTTAAAGAAAAGAACAGCAAAACATAAATCAGTACTAGGGAAAAGGTTAAGGGGAGATAAAAAGCTTTGGTATCAAAGAAAGCCACTGTAACAAGTGAAACCAAACCCCAGAGGACCCGAAGCAGCATTCTGCCCACATGTAGCACTGCTTTATCTGCTTATCATTGCCTTCATTTAAGAGAACCGAGAAAATCTACACAGTCCATTGTGCCATAAGGCACTGCTTGGTGTGGAGACAGGCATCACAACTGGCTGTTTGTACAGCAGAGGCCTCCCACACAGCAGAGCAGGAACTAACAGGCACTAGAGTTTGTGTCTGTCTAAAGAGATGAGGAAGTCACAAAGCAAAAAATTTCTCTCTCTCTGTTTCTTCCAGCAAAGCGACACAAGCTATGGGACCTGTGGTAATCCTCACTGGTACCTGAGGGATTTGGAGAAAAGAGGCAGAAGACTAAAAGTCAGAAGACTGCAAATTCCCCTGATGCACCTCCAGGGACACAGAGTTGGAGCCAGCAGGTACCAAAGCACGCTTGTAAAACTAGGTGACGAGCAGCACATCCCACAGGAAACTCATCTGTGCAAACTGTTAAATATGGGGCGGCAGCAGCAATCCCACTAATCCACACTGCACTTTCAACTGATCTCACATGAAACCCTCTCTCACTTAGAAGCGCTTGAACTGCAAAACTATTGTACCCACTTCTGCATTCTCTGGCAAAGAG
>JAOXOE010027454.1:0-18353 GCA_028565055.1 Phoeniculus purpureus | reverse complement strand
GGAGGAAGAAGAGGAAGAAAGGGGGCGACAGCCTGCGTCCCGCAGCGGGACGTCTGGGGAGAGCAGCGGGTTGTCATGGCGGGGGGAGACGCGGGGGTCCCCGCCGGGTCGGAGCGGGGGGCTCAGCGCTAGGACTGAGGGGGGCCTGACCCGGGACAGCATCGGGGGGCTGAGCTCCTCGGTGCAGTGGGGGTCGTCAGTAGAGAGAAGTGGGGGGGCCGCGCTGGGGACATCCCTGGGGAGGCTGAGCTCACCCTCCCACTGGGACACATCTATAGAGAGCAGTGGGGGACTGGGGTTCCCCCATGAAAGGTCTGGGGGCCTCAGC
Organism: Phoeniculus purpureus; assembly: GCA_028565055.1. Classification (NCBI taxonomy): domain Eukaryota; kingdom Metazoa; phylum Chordata; class Aves; order Bucerotiformes; family Phoeniculidae; genus Phoeniculus; species Phoeniculus purpureus. The sequence goes on along the minus strand of JAOXOE010027454.1, from coordinate 18,025 downwards.
GCTACGTCCCAATGGGAGGGATCCACAGAGAGAAGTGGGGGGCTCAGCACAGGGCTGGGGGCACCCCTGGATGGATTCCGTGGCTCAAGTGCTACATCCGAGTGGTACCTGTCTGAGGGATGGAGTAAGGAGCTGAGTGCTGGGTCAGAGCCATCCGTGGATGGGTTTCGAGGCTCCTCATTACATTGGGGCTCTTCAGCTGAGAGGAGTGGGGGAATCAGCTCAGGGTTGAGGCCATCCCTGGACAGGTTTCGGGAGTCGAACTCCACATCCCAGTGGAGCCCATCGGCAGAGAGAAGTGTGGGGTTTAGCGTCAGGGCTGGGTTGGGGACATCCCTGGAGGGGGATGGGGGGCTGAGCTCAACATCCTGGGGTACCTCCACAGGCAGGAGTGGGGGGCTCAGCTCCAAACCCCTTTCCGGTGAGGAGAGTGGGGGCCTGAAGTCCAGGAGCCATTGGAGCACATCAGGAGGGGGAGCTGGGGGACAGAGCTCCCATCGAGCTCAGTGGGAGACAGTGGGGGAAAGGAAGGGGCTCTCTAACAGCTGGTGGAAGCGGGAGAGTGAGGTGACACCCAGCACTTACTGGGGCACCTCAGCAGGATCTGGGGGGTTGAGTCACCACTTTGGGAGAGGGAAAGAGGATTTGTCTTCCAGCATTCGGAGGAGGGTAGGCAGGGAGTCAAAGCCTAGCAGTTGGGCAGGAGCATTGATGAGGCGGCTGCCGTGGAGGTCTACGAGTGACACAGGGAGCCGGTGGGAAGCAGGACAGGAGATAACCGCCCGCACTCACCTGCTGCGGGCAGCACCCAAGCAGCAGACAGATGGAAAGAGCAAAGGCCTTGAGTACTACCTCTCCCAGTTCCTTTGCTTCGCCAGCATTGTGCTGCTGCTGATTTTTCTGGGCATCCTTGCAGTGAAGATGATGGGGTCAGGCTGGCTTGACAGGAGAGAAGAGAACTGTACGTGCACTGGTTTAATCTTGGTTTTAACATTAATTCCTCACCTTCTTCCCCTTTATTACTTCCATTGCCATTGCATTTATCACTCTTACTGCCATAACTTGACGCCTCTGCTTCTGTCCTCATTTCCATCTCCCCTTGCCCATGGGAAACCTTGTTAGTCATGGGAAGGAAGTCAAGTGTGTGCTTATTTTCAAATGAGTTTGGCCTTCGGTTCTTCAGAACATCGGGTTTTATGGAGAGTGACGTTCATGCTAGGCCAAGGATGTATTTTATGGTTGTCCATTGTGTAATGTAATGTCGGTGTAATTGCCCATTGTGTGTTTTTTAATGTTGGCCTCTACTCAGCACAGCCCTTGGTGGCCTTTCTTCTGGTCACGTGAGAGGTGCAGTGGCCGGATCAGTGCTTTGGGCATTTCAGGCATGGCAGAGCTTTGATGAACAATGAAAAAGGGCTCCCTCATCACCTGGGTTTTCAGGCAGAATTTCTGCTAGAGCAGATGGAAATCTGGTCACTCCCTGGCTTTGAAGTGAAAGAATAAGGGGTTGGGGTGTGGTTGGGAAGATGCAAGTCCTGCAAGGTGGTACATTGTGCCTGGAGGTATTTGTGTGCTTTGGTTGGGCTGGGAAAGTTGTTCCCAGGGTAAAACCCCAATGTCATTGAATTTCTGATGTGCCCTTCACAACATCATCAGGTAACTTAGAAGCAAAAAAATCTTGCAGTGCAGCTGCAGGTTCTTTAGATTCAGGCCACTAAGATTGCCCCAGAGCGGTTGGTGCATAACTGACTGGTGACCAGTGTATATCCAGTTGTGGGGCTAGAAGGATGCTGTTAAACCAGAGGCCATAATCTGCAGAGCCAGGAGCTCCAACTAAAATAAATCCTCCGCTTTTTCTTTGAGGAGACTTGATTTAAATCCCTGCTATCACTGCGATGTTAGAGATGACCATGGTTTGCAGTGAATGACGATACCAAATCAGTGCAGAGCAGTAGGTAGCGGAGCAGCACGAAACATCTAATGAAGAGAAGCTATTAAAACCTTCAGGTTCCAGTTCTTACTTTCCAGTTTAACAGGGTTCATCACTTCACACCCATTTTATTTGTTTGCCTTTCAGTGGTGCCTACCACAGCAGCTCTTTGCTTTATTTGCGTAGCGAGGTGCTGCGTAGAGTGAGATTAAGGGAATCAGATGTGGGCTTTAAAGTGGAGCCTTCTTTTAAAAAGATAATTACTTTCTTGATTAAAGCTCTTGTTTTGCAGCCAGCTAACTCACGCACCCTTACCTCCTCTCTTGTAGTTCATCTCCTGCCTGCGGATTGTGACCAAAGAACGGATGATGTAAGCAGCTATTTATTTAATTACTGTGGGAAGGGGATTCTCACACAGGATTAATTATTCTAGGAAACTTCCACCAGTATTGCTGTCACTCGGAAACGATTAGTTCTATCATTTTACAGGAAAATAGTGATTTGATGAATTGGAATTAGTGGTCCAAATTGAGTTATGTATAGGACTGTATGTGAGACTCAGAAGGTTAAATTCCCAGTTAGGTGGACAGCAGAGTGGCCAGGAGCCAGCAATGTGTCCTTGTGGTCAAGGCGGCCAACAGCATCCTGGGGTGGTTAGCAGATCGAGAGAGGTTCTCCTCCCCCCGCTACTCTGCATTGTTGAGACAACATCTGGAATATTGTGCCCAGGCTCTGCTCAGTGGCACCTAATGACAGGACAAGGGGCAACGGGTGTGAGCTGGAACAGAGAGGAGGTTCCACATCACTCTGAGAATGAACTTCTTCCCTGTGAGGGTGACAGAGCCCTGGAAGGGGCTGCCCAGGGGGGTTGTGGAGTCTCCTTCTCTGGAAACATTTAAAACCCACCTGGATGTGTTCCTGTGTGACTGGATCTCGGGGATCCTGCTGTGTCAGGGGGATTGGACTGGATGATCTTTTGAGGTCACTTCCATTCATTAATGTTCTGTGATTCTGTGAATTCTATTAATAGTTGTAACAGAAGTGCTATTGGTTTGCACTGAAGCTCTGTTCAGCTTTAACAGTTCAAGATTTAATCCATCAACGCCCTGACCAGCATGTTTGTACGTCCCTCTTTCTCCTGTATTGTATTATTGGGAGAGAAAAAAAAATCCTATTAGATTCAGAGTTGCTCTCAATCTCCTGTGATGTTCTGGAGGCAAAGAGTCCAACATGGTTGGTCAGAGTGTGAGTCCTGTGCGACTTGATCTAGGGAATCCTGCTGTGGCAGGGGGATTGGACTTGATGATCTTTCGAGGTCCCTTCCAATCCCTAATGTTCTGTGGTGATCCAGTCTGTTTTGGGGGAGGCGGTGGAGCTTTCAGAGGACACTCTAAGCTTCCTTTTTGACTTTCACAATATCACAGTACACTGGCGATTGGAAGGGACCTCAAAAGATCATCTGGTACAATCCCCTTGCCAGAGCAGGACCACCTGGACCAAGTGTTTGATGTGAACTAGTGGTGCAAGACTGAAGCAAACCCCACTGCTGATACTTTGGGTTGGTAGTTTTAACTGAACTGACCGCTGTCATGTTGATGTTTGTTACCTGTTTCTGACTTTCAGTTCTGTCAAGTTAAGCAGAAGGACATCATAATGAACATGCTGCACGAGCTCTATAATTACTTGTCTGTACAAGCTGGTAAGTTCCAATTGTCGTTTTAAACCACTTACGAGTGTTCAGCAAACTGCCTCTCCCAGCTGCCTGGACATTTTTAACCTCTGTTTGCAGAGAGGGGTTTGTGGAACAGTGAGTTCCACTTGAAGAGCTCTGAGAAAGTCAGGTAATAGAAAATTAGAGAAAGATGTGCTTACTGTTACTCTGAGTAGTGCTTAGCTAATGCACTCGTGCTCTTGTGGAGTGAGCCTCATTTGCACTTGATCTATTGGGAATTGGAGGTAGAAATATTTAGGTTTATGGTTCTTTTCCATCAGCATCTTGAAATTGTCTTCTAGACACTCAGAGCTGGTAAGCGTAAGTTGATGTGTTCTTACAAATAAAGTCAAAGCGACTTCAGAAATTGCCAGCTCTCTGCTGAAAGCGGTGGCTGATTACGTGTGTGCCTCTTCTCCCAGAGCAGAGTGAGATGGGCTCTCTTTGAGCAGGTAATAGTAGTTTAGCCAGCCTCTGCTACAGCTGAGCAAATCCATCTCGTAACTGGTGTTCGGTGATGGACAGGGCTGCTGGAAGCTCAGTGTATGAGTGGGAACATGTTCAGCAGGACGTATGCCAGCAGCGCTCAAGTTCTATTTTCTAGGTTTCAGACCTCAGCAAGGCTGAAGCCTTCTGGTACCTCTCAGCATTTCTAAATCTTCTCAAATCAGACATTGGCACTTGCAGAGTTTCCACCGGTGTTACAGAGTCTCTCAGCACATTTGTTTAGTGAACTTTGTAAAGAAAGATTCAGAAGGTTTAGTTCCTCAGCAGCATTTCTCTGCCTGGGTGGAAGGTAGAGCTGTGATTCAGGCTCTTTAGGAGCATTTTGAGTGCCAGTGATTAACTCCAGCACCTTTGAAAGGCAGAGAGGGGTGGTTATATGCTCTGCAAAGGTGGGGGGAACAGTGGGGGTTTGTTCCACTTGTGTTATGTTGAGTAGCTCAAACAACTGAAGCATGAGGTTTGATTGCCCTTATCCAGCCTATGTGCAGGAGCTGAACGTTTTATTAAGTCATAATCTTACCTGCCTACAGTATCAATTCTTACCTTGTAATCATTTTTCCCGGAGCTGTAGTGGATTTTCAAGGATAGCTCAGTGTTTTCTGAACTGTTCAAGGGTTGGGGGGGATTTTTTTTTTTTTTTTGTTCAAAGCATTATTTCTCTGACTCTTTCACCAGGTAATTTTGAATGTGGAAACCCTGAGAATCTAAAAAGCAAATGCATTTGGGTTAGTGAAGCGAAGGATCACGTGGTGGTGAGTAGGCTGTGAACAGCTATTGTTGTAATGTAGCGCTTAGTCTCTTAGAAGGAATAAATAATAGATACTAAAGCAATTCACCATCTGTTTTACTTCCTCATCCTGTTTTGATTCTTTCCTATATCTCCAGCTTCCCCTTTGGCCAGTGCTATTCTCAGCAGTTCTTTGGAAAATAATCTCAGGTCTCTGATTCAGCCCCTGTAAATCTAACTTAATGGTTTGTTGTTTCACCATAGTCATCAGTCTTCTGAAACCAGAAATTTCCCTGGATTGAGGGCTGGGCAGGAGAAGGATTTTTCTCTACCCCAAAGTGTCAGAAGACAGACTGCTTTGATGTAGCATTCCATTTCTTTCATGGTAAACTGTCAGTAAGATTATGTTGTATTTAGTGCTTAGTTTTAACAGTCTGGGATAGTCTTATTTCACAGAGTGCTTCATACATCATCTGTGGTAGTCAGAAGCCTTTAGTCCAGACAGACCTTCAGATTTAGTCCACATTCTTCCACTTTGCAGAATCATGATAAGAATTAGCGTAGGGACAGACTGTAAGGAATAAATTCTCCCACTACTGTTAACAAAATCATGCTGTTCAGTATTTTAAATGAATTTAACCTTATGGATTCTTCTAAACAGAATGTAACTGGTAGTTCCGCACAGAAGTTTGAAGCTGTTCTGCACTGGATACTAAACAGTAACAAGGATGTAGGAATATGGTAAGTCCAGGTTATGTTTCCAGATGTTGGTTGATGAATCATTTGACATATTGGAGCAATGGGCCAATGTTAATGGCAGGAGCTTCAGTAAGGCCAAGTGCCAGGTCCTGCACTTGATCCACCACAACCCCATGCAATGCTACAGGCTTGGGGAGGTGTCACTGGAGAGCAGTCTGGCAGAGAGGAACCTGGGTTTCTAATTTACAGGAGGACGAATATGAGCCAGCAGAGTGGCCAAGAAGGCCAATGGCATCCTGGCCTGTATTAGAAATAGTGTGGCCAGCAGGAGCAGGGAGGTTACCATCCCCCTGTATTCGGCACTGCTGAGGCCACATCTTCAGTACTGTGTCCAGTTTTTGGCACCTCAATACGGGAGAGAAGTGGAGGTGCTGGAGCGGGTGGAGGGCAACGAAGCTGGGGAAGGGCCTGGAGAATAAATCTTATGAGGAGAGACTGGAAGAGCTGGGGCTCTTTAGTTTGAGGAAGAGGAGGCTGAGAGGAGACGTCATCACTCTCTACCTGAAAGGATGTTGTGGAGAGGTTGGTGCTGGTCTCACAAGCAATTAATGATAGAACAAGAGGGTCTGGGTTCAAGCTACAACAGAGTAGGTTTAAACTTGATATTGGGAAAATTTTTTTCACAGAAAGGGTGGTCATGCACTGTAATAGGCTGCCCAGGGATGTGGTTGAATCACAATCCCTGGATGTGTTTAAAGATTGTTTGGATGAGGTGTTGAGTTATATGGTCTAAGGGTGAACTTGTAGGGTAGGTGGTTGGACTCTATGATCCCGGGCGTCTTTTCCAACCAGAGTGATTCTGTGGTGTGCCCTGGAATCTCTGGGACTACATTAGACTGCAGAGGATAGTCTGCGATTAGTGTTGGCAGTGTTTGCTGGGCAAGTGTCCGAGTGAAAAGTGCAGCCTTGCAGCAGAACTTGGCCACTGAGCTCATGTTTCACAGCCTTTGCACTGGGGGACGTTGTGTTCATGAACGCTGTGTTGTTTTGAAGATGAGGCATAAATCTGAGTTCAGGGCTGGTTATGGCTGTCATCAGTTGGGTTGTGCTTCATTTGGGTTTAAAGTGCTGGTCCTGGAGTCTGGCCCACAGTCCTGTGACCACAGCACGTTGCTTACACTCCCATTGTCACGGTTCCCAAAGAGCTTTTCATCAGTTGCTGCATCCTTTCTCCAAAGGTTTTATTGGTCAGCAAAGCAGATTCCAGTAGATAAAATTGCAGAATTGCAGAGTGTGAGGGGTTGGAAGGAACCTGAAAAGACCATTTAGTCCAATCCCCTTGCCAAAGCAGGATCCCCTAGATCAGGTCACACAGGAACATGTCCAGGCTGGTTTTGAGCATGTCTAGAGCAGGAGACTCCACAGCCTTTCTGGGCAGCCTGTTCCAGTGAAATAGTTTTCATCCTCACTGTGAAATAGATTTGCTTATGTTTACATGAGGCCTGCTCTGCTCCAGCCCATTGCCCTTTGTCCTATCGTTGGATGTCACTGAGAAGAGCCTGGCTCCATCTTCCTAACACTCATTCCTTTCCGTATCTATAACCATCACCTATGCTTTGGGATCCTCTGGATCATTTGGGTTGGAAAAGACCCTTGTGATCATAGCGTCCAACCACCAACCCTGCTCTACAAGTTCACCCCTAAACTCTATTCCCCAACACTACTTCTAAGCATTTTTTAAACTCATCCAGGAATGGTGACTCAACCACCACCCTGGGCAGCCCATTCCAGTGCCTGACCACTTTTTCCAGGAAGAATTTTTTCTTGATGTCCAATCTAACCCTCCCCTGTTTGAGCTTGAAGCCCTTCCCTCTGGTTCTGTCACTACCTGTGAGAAGAGACCAGCACCAACATCTCTACAGTGTCCTTTCAGATAGTTGTAGAAAGCGATGATGTCTCCCCTTCGCCTCCTCTTCCTCCAACTAAACAGCCCCAACACCCTCAATCTCTCCTCAGAAGATTCATTCTCCAAGCCCTAGTACTTTTTCTCTAGAGGCGGTAGTCTTTCTGGCAGAACACACAGCATGTGTTAACTGGAATGGGCTGACCAAAGCAGTTGGTCATCGATAGTGCTTTGTTCGCATGGGTTTCTCAACTAGCAGGCTCCTTAGTCCATGAGAAGTAGCAGAAACACTAGTTTTTACACTCAAAAAACGCAACGTTCGGGCCATAACCTAATGAAAGACTGTTCTGCAGAGTCCGCAGGCATCATTATCTTCCTCTGGGAGGTGTGGGCTGCCTCCAGTCTGTGTTAACTCCGAAGTCTAACATTTGTTTGCATTTTAACATCGCTAAATGAATCTCTGATTAAATGAATTGAACAGGAGTAGTGCCAGAGTTGGTGGGCATAGCTCGTATGAATTCCCTCTGCTCGCCTTCCTCTCAAAACTTCTGCAGCTGCTGCTGTGATCTGACGATCAGACAGCGTCTGCTGCTTTGATTTAGTGGTGTGCAGCCAATTCCCAGGACAGGCCGGAGTTCCCTTAGTGGCAGGTTTGGATTTGTAGGGCTGGGATCCAGAGTTTTCCAATTCATATTTTTTTATACAAGAGCACTGCTCATGTCTGAAGCTGGATGATGCATTATATCCCTTTTTATTTTCCTAATTAGCAGCTCCGCCGGCTGTTCGCCGAGTGGCTCCACGTGCGCGTAGTCTGTGCGTGCAGGAAAAAAACCTGCCGGTGCCTCATTTAGCAAATGCTACGTGAGATCATTTTTCTAGGTGCTAGTCAGAGAGGCAGAACTGAAAATGAGCTCTGTGCTGGGTGATTCTGCTGCATATTTTAAATATTTTCACGGAATTTGGATTGTAAATAAGAGAAGGGGGTGGGAAACAACAGTGTGTCCCCAACTCCTGTCAAATCCGGTAACCAAATACAAGCTGTCAGCAGTTTGTGAGCTGCGCACGAGTAAATCGAGGAAACGCCTTTGTCTAACAGTTTTTAATTTATCCTCGTGTTTGCAAAGAATTAAAATCCCTTTCATCCACTTCCTCGGAATCTTGTAGCTGTCACCGGGATCGCTTGATCCCTGTTGGCTAAGAGAGTGTAGTAATGGAGGCACCTGGGTGTAGATCTGTGTGTAAAGGAGCGAGTTAAAAGCCTGTCGGGTAGCACAGCAGGTGTGTAGAAGCGATTCTGCGGGAGGCTGTGTTATCGATTTTGCCATGAACGCTCTGGGAGGGTGTGTCTGTTCTCACTGCGGATCCAGTTGATGTGTTGTCACTTTTCTAGCTAAACTGTTTATGCTCATCTGCACCGAGGCAAACAGCACAACCTCCACAGACATTGGAGGCTCCCTCAACTGCTCTCTCTGCGATTGCTGATGAGTGACTCAGTAAACATTTCCATTTCTCTGTGCTGGGAGGTGGGAATCCAATTTAAAGTTTAATCTTCTGCACGCTGAGAGGGGCTGTCAGAGAGTCTGCAGAAGGAGACTTCACTTTACCAGTGGGAGTTCCAGCCCTGCTGCCTTTTCTAAAGCCATATCCATTCCTCACTAAACAGGCAGTCCCAAAATGTTCTGGAAAGAGGAGCTGTGAGGGTGTCAGTGTGTTCTTTGCATGGTGTAAAAGCGAGTTACTGCATCTGCAGGCAGATTGTTCTCCCTGTCTTGATTAAAGACTGCGGTTGGAGTGGCTGCTCTCTTCAGTGAACGGTTTCTGCCTCTTCCCATCAGGTTGAGAAGCAGAGACCTGACGGAACCCGTTTCTAGAGTGGAGGATGTGTACTGTCTTGAATCAGCCCATCCCCAGATGGGGCTCAGCTGCCGGTTCCGCCGGGCAGTGGTCACTGCCATCATGCACCTTTTCCTGTTTTTCTGGGGTAAGTCATGGGTGTCAGTGGTCAGTGTCTCCGCTCGCTAGCTGCATAGAAGGGCTTGCTCACACCTTCTCCCAGCCATATGAAATTAGTAACAGCGGTGAAATAAATCTGCTGATGAGTTAATTTCTAATTAACCTTTGTTCTGACAGCAGAGGGAGACCTGCAGACCCCACACTTGTGCTGCGAGTGCTTAACACTTTAAATCAGCGAGCTGATTAGCTCTCTGGGTATTGCTCAAGTACCCATTACTGTGCTCTGCAAAATAAGTCCGATAACCTACCTAAAAGATTTGTTTTTCCTCCTGCACTAAGCTGCAAAGTCGTGTAGGCTCTTTAATAATGACTTGTAGCATTTTGGTGTTAGAGGTTTTATTGGACTAGTCTGTCATGCCCTAGCCGAGACAGAGGTTGTACCGAGTAAGGAGATAACGAGAGATGAGTGTTGGCTAGAAGAGTTTATAATCCAGCCAGATGAGGTGGAGGTGAAAGAGGATAGTTATGTTTATTGTACAGACAGAGATACTAATGTTAGCTCGTGTCATAACAGGGGCATTTGTCAATGCCCAACCTTCAATACAGATCTCCTGAATTTGGGGCTGGCCCTGGAGCCCCAGGCTTTATTTTCTTTATCAAGCAGCTATCTCTGGAGCAGTGAAGCTTGACAGTCTTCCTAAGTGATTATTGTGGGGGAGGCCTCTAGCAAAGAGATAGCTCTGGGGCTTAGAGAATTGAAGCTCTGTGGTTGCGCTGAGATTTCTGGGGAGGGGGGAATACTCAGGGATGAGGCCTTTCAACCACCTCGTCCCTCATCCATGTGTGCTCCTTTGCTACAGGTGTTATCATACTAAGGTTTCTTCAGGGCGCAGCTGTGCTGCTGAACAAAATGAATTGCTTGGCTTCCGTTCCAAGAGGGCCTGGGGAGTAGGGAGGGAAAGGTGCATCTGGGAAGAGGCAGCAGCAGAAAAGAAACTGCTTTGCATCCAGCAAGAACACAGCCATCGGTTAGTGAATTCACAGAATCACAGAACATTAGGGACTGGAAGGGACCTTGAAAGATCATAGAGTCCAATACCCCTGCCAGAGCAGGATCACCTAGACCAAGTCACACAGGAACATATCCAGGCAGGTTTGAAACTTCTCCAGCGAAGGAGACTCCACAACCCCCTCCATTTGTTTTGATTCTTCTAGGTCTGCTAACTCTTTGGGGAATCCTGATCTTCCTTCGGTATCGCTGGCGGAAGATGGAGGAAGAGGAACAAGCCATGTATGACATGGTGAAGAAGATCATAGGTAGAATCCAGTTGCCCTGTAAATACAAGTAGCCCTTTCCTCTCTGCAGTGTTTTCTCACTGTTCTGTGCTCTTGCCCCCCAGCTGTTGTCCAGGACCACTACAAGGAATGGGAGCGGAATTTGGAGCGTTACCCCTATGTGGGCATCTTCCATGTTCGGGACAGCCTGATCCCCCCTCAGAGCAGGTGAGCTGAATTTTATTCAGTGCAGAGGGCTGTCACCAGGATCTTATTCAGCACAGCTAAAAAAATGCAGTTACAGGGCAGCAGACCATGAGCAGAGAATTGATGTGAAGCTGCAGTACAAGAAGAGTGTGTCTGGGTTTCAGTTTATAAAGGATTTTGACAGAACTCAGACCATGTCTTAACCTGCTGCAGATGAATGTGACGGTGCCAGGGCTGATGCGTTGTGCAGTCACACCAGTGTATTGTCATGGTTCTATCAAACAAGAATTGGATTTTGTTTTGCTTGAGTGTGGAACATCTGATTTTCCCTTGTTCTAACGTGCGTAGGATGTGATCCTCTTTCGCGGTGGCGTTCCTTATCCTCCCAACAGGCCCCTGCTTTTCAGAGCAAACCTTACTCCCTTCAGTTCACAGCATCACAGTGGCTTTTCTGAGGCAGTCGTGTGTTGCTGCCTGGTTGGTTACTGGTTTAAGTTGGGCAGCTTGAAATAGAAATGCAGCAAGATTCATGGTTCAGTTCCTGTTTCAGAAAGGAGCTGAGGATGAGGGCTAGAGGGCTGCAGCCTGGTTCTCAGTGGTTTTGCTGCCACATGCTCCATCTGTGCAGAAGTGTTGCTTGTGTTTTGGTTAAATGCATGTTCTCCAGTGATGCTAAACGTGAGCCAGTAGTGTGCCCAGGGAGCCAAGAAGGCCAGACAGCATCCTGGCCTGCATCAGCAATAGTGTGGCCAGCAGGACTAGAGAGGTAATCCTGCCCATGTACTGGGCACTCATGACACATTGTCTTGAGTACAGTGGTGTTAAAAGCACTACAGTTTAACTCCTGACCTCCTGCAGGACTGTGTCAAGAAGGAAAATGAGGGGCTGGAGTGCATCCAGAGAAGGGTCATGGAGCTGGTGAAGGGCCTGGAGGTCAGGGCTGATGGCAGAACTGTGGGGGTGTTTAGTCTGGAGAAAGAGTCTGAGGGGACCCCCTATTGCTCTTTACAGCTGCCTGAAGGAAGCGTGTGGAGGGGGGTTGGTCTCTTCTCCCCAGTCTTGGCCAAAGGACAAGAGGAGATGGCCTCAGGCTATGCCAGGGAAGGTTTAGGTTGGTTGGCCGTCAGGAGAAATCTCTTCCCTGACAGAGTGGTCAGGGGTTTGAACAGGCTGCCTAGGGATGGGGGGAATCACTATCTCTGTAGGGGTTCAGAAAATGAGTAGATGTGGCCCTGGGGTCCAGGGTTTGGTGGGTAGGATGTGGTTGGGGTGATGGTAGGACTGGATGAGCTTGGAGATCTCTTCCAACCTTTGTGGTTCTGTGAGTGGTGCAGAGTCTTAATCATCCTCGCTTTCTTAAACTTCTTTTTGTGCTGGTGGTACTTTCAGCAGTTCTGAACTGATCTGCCTGTGTCTGGTGCCCAGAATTACAAGACACTGCTTGAGAATTGGGGTGAACTTCAGTTTGTCCTCCCTGGTCCGAAATCTCTCTGTGTGCAGGAAAAGAGAGGGCAGTTTGCTAATCAACTCCCTCTGCAATACGAATTGAGCTTGAAATTCAGGGCAGCCATCAATTACTGGTGCTGGCACATGGTTTCATCTTCCCCCCTGCCCCAGGCAAAACCTGAGCTTTCATGTCCTGGCCTGAAACAGCCTCGAAACCGGAATTCTGGTTTAATCTCCTTTCCTGTCTGCACAGGGAACAGGAGGCAGCTCGTGGTAGCTTGATCAGCAGCCACAATTGCTGTGAGCTGGAAAACACAATGAGGACACGATTCTAATTTATTTTCTTGCTGTTTCTTGCAGAAAGAAAATGAAGCGGGTCTGGGAGAGAGCTGTGGACTTTCTGGCTTCCAATGAGTCACGGATTCAGACAGAGTCACACAGAGTAGCAGGAGAAGACATGCTCGTGTGGAGATGGACTCAGCCGTCCTACGTCTCAGATTCAGAGCACTGAGGAGGAGCAGAAGTTGAGCAACTGTTGACGGTGGACCTAAGCGAAGGGACAACCCCCTTCTGTGGTGGTGGAAAAGAGCAGGTCGTGGTCCTAATCTCCGAGGGTTGGGGATTTCACTTAGCTGTTTGCTCTTCTTTCTGAAAAAATCTTCACGTACAAAAAAATTCAGGGCAATAATATTGGCTTGGAAAGAAGATTTGGGCTTGAGCTGGTGGGAAGCCAGGGTTGCACCAAAGCTCGTCTTCCAGCACGTGCCTGGCTTCTGTAGGCAAGCAAACGTACAACAACATCATAAAAACCAGAACAAAACGAAGCACACACCTAATGCTGGGGGACTCGGGATCTCTCAGACAAAGCTGAGGTGTTGGAAATTTGACCTCAATTCTACAAAGGCCAACTGGTGGCAGCGTCCATCAGGGAATGTGCTTGAAAGAAGATTAACATTTCCCATGGAAACATTAGGGTGGCAGCTAAGAAAGAGTTTTGTTAGAATTGCTTTATAAAACCAGAACAAAGGCAGTGAGGAAAGCGCTTGCTGTTTCCTGGTGAGGAAAAGGCGTCAGCTTCACCCTTCGAAAATGGGGGAGAGGGTGGGGAACAGGCAGCTGAAAGTAGACGTGGAGGGAGGGCAGTCTGACGTGCCTTGGTGGTTGGGGTGGGATGGAGGAGGTAGCGGTGACCCTGTTACACTTTAAGTCTGCAGTTTGTGCTTTATGATTTCTGGGGGAGGGAATTGCGGGGAGGGAATTCGGGTGGAAAATACAGGCTATAGGAAGCTTCCATAAGCGCTTTCTTGTGGCTCCAGCCAAAGAGGCTGCTTGGTGGGTTATTAAAGAGCAGCTTTGGGAAGGCTCGTGGGGCTGAATGTACATGTTTATCCTGGGCAGCTGCTCTGTGTGTGTTTGTCTTGTGTCAGAGCCATGTGTGCAGTGTCCCTACAGGGGTCGTGCAGTTGGTGCTCCTGCGGCCTCATGGTAGGCACCAGGAGCAGCATTGGGTCCCCTGTCGGCGCTGCAGGCATGGCACTTCGTATCTATAACCACTTGTTTACTTAAGTTTCTTTCTGTGTCCAGCAAAGGAGTGTTTTGTTACAGAGAAAACAGCACCAGCGTGTGTGTGGCAGTTTAGGTCAGGCAGAGACACTGCTCACTGCTCTGCCCCAGACTGTAAAAGCACCGTCCAGCTCACTGCCGAGGCAGCAGGGCCCAAATTCAGCCTGGCATCAGCCTGCAGAGAGACACCAGCACTGATTTGAACCCGGAACCAACAGATGTTGTGGTCTGTAGCATCACAGGTACAGCTCACGTCCCTCTCTGAGGCTGGATGTGCTCACAGCTTCTTCTCCAGGCTCTGTGGTGCCTCAGAACAGAGGCCAAAACCCTGCTCCACACTTTGCAGCCTGGTGGTGCCACCTACAAGGTGATTTCCTTGTGCCGGTTGTGGTGTAAGTCTCTGCTTCTCTGCCCTGCTTGCTGGCTGTGGTGGGTTTTCCACCTCTGCACCCCACAGACTGCAGAGACTCCTTAGTGCCTCCTGCTTGTGGTCATCAAGCAAAAGGGAGTAAGAGAGAGCAGAGAAAACAAAACGTAGGGAGATCCTTCCCATTAAATGGGAAATACCCTGCTTGGAGTTGACTCTTCCCCTCTATTTTCTATCTGAATGCAAAGGCAGAGCAGTTGAACAGATGAGGAGACTCAAAAGCTCTCCAAGGCAATGACCAGCTGCTTCTGCCGGTCATAAAACGGGGGTAGAGTGGAGGCAGCGTCGATTCCTACAGAATGTAATCAGTTCATCACGGCTGCTCTAGAAGCTTTTGCAAACACCGGTGCCTACATTCTGAAGCCTTTTTAGAAGTATTTGTGGGGGTTGGGGCTAAACTCTTTTTTAACCATCCAAATCCGGAAGTGAAGAGTCGTGTGTTGCAGTTGTTGTTGGGTTTTTTTAATATGAAACTCGTTTTTGTAGAACAAATTTCCCTGGCTGGTGCTGTTTGTCTGTTCAGTTTAGCTCTGTAAACCAACATTATGAAATAAATTTATTACAAAGGATCGGTTCCCTTCCTTTTCATTGAGGAGTTGTGGACTCTCCTTCACTGGAGACGTTTAAAGCCTGCCTGGATGTGTTCCTGTGTGACTTGGTCTAGGTGATCCTGCTCTGGCAGAGGGATTGGACTGGATGATCTTTCGAGGTCCCTTCCAATCCCTAATGTTCTATGATTCTATGAGTCACAGGTAGTTCCAGGTGACTTGATCTAGGTGATCCTGCTGTGGTGGGGATATTGGACTAGATGATCTTTTGAGGCCCCTTCCAATCACTAATGTTCTGTGATTCTATGAAGTGTTTCTCCTCAGGCAGATCAAATGGATCCTGCTCTGGGGAGCTCGTGTAGCAGGATGACCATGAATGAGCAATGGGCCTTGGTGGCCAAGAAGGCCAGTGGCATCCTGGGGTGGATCAGAATGGGGGTGGTTAGTAGATCAAGAAAGGGTCTCCTGCCCCTCTACTCTGCCCTGGTGAGGCCACATCTGGAATAGTGTGTCCAGTTCTGGGCCCCTCAGTTCCAGAAGGACACAGAACTGCTGGAGAGAAACCAGTGCAGAGCCACAAAGATGGTGAAGGGAGGGGAGCATCTCCCTGCTGAAGAAAGGCTGAGGGAGCTGGGTCTTTTGAGCTTGGAAAAAAGGAGACAGAGGGGTGACCCCATAATGTTGATAAGTATGTGAAGGGTGAGTGTCAGGAGGATGGAGCCAGGCTCACCCAATGATAGAACAAGGGGCAATGGGTGTGAGCTGGAACAGAGGAGGTTCCACATCAATGTGAGAAGGACCTTCTTCCCTTTGAGGGTGACAGAGGCCTGGAAGGGGCTGCCCAGGGAGTCTCCTTCTCTGGAGATGTTTCAAACCCACCTGGCCATGTTCCTGTGTGACTTGGTCTAGGTGATCCTGCTGTGACAGAGGAATTGGACTGGGTGATCTTTCAAGGTCGCTTCCAAATCCTAATGTTCTGTGATTCTAGGAAAAGACTGAAGACTGCCTGGAGATTGTGTAACACCTCGAGGGGACAACGTGGTTCCTTGTGGCACTCCTGGCAGAACAGCCAGCAGTCTCTAGCATCTGGCTGCAGATGAAATGTGTGCTTTGGGAGCAGCTGGCTTGGGGCAGAGGTGCGTGCGTGTGAAAAGCTGCTGGCTTGTCCCACTGCCTTTTGTAGAGTTGACAGCATGGAGGGCTGGGCAGCTGTAAATATTAGTTGAGCGGGTTGATCCGTGTTCCCGCAGCCCGTACTAGAGCTGTTATTTAAAGCAGAGAACAGGATGAGGCAACGAGTTGGGTAAATGAGTGAGGATGCCTCAACACTGCATGGATTGCGCTCGTCCTCTGAAAGGCAGATCGTGCCTGACGTCAACAGCTGCTGCGGAGAGCCTTGACTCTGGTCCAGACTACTGCTCCTGTGTCGTGGCATCCTCGAGCCACGGTTAGCTCCTGGGATGCAAAGTGCCAGCTGGTGGTGTAGGAAGGTTGGAAAGTGATGAGGGAAGTGTTGGAGTGCAGTGGGTGTCCCTTCCTGCCCTTGTGCCCAGGCTGTTGCCTATCACTGAACACATCATGTCCTTCCTTGTCTCCAAGGGTGAACTTGCTTTAAAGTTGGTAAGAGAGAGGATGTTTATGTCAAGGACAGCAGCAAAAAGTCAAGCCTTGTGCAATTTATCAGATCCCCAAGGCTGCCTGGTGAGTAGAGGCACATCTTGACAGCACGTCAGGGTCATCTTCAGGGTCCGGTTCCTTGAGTGTTTTAGGTTCCTGCCTCACCTGAGTGTCAGTGACTCAGAACATGTGCTGCCGTGACTTTCAGCGGCTCCGGCAGCTCCTCCTCCATCGGCACAAGCAGTTCGTGAATCATCGTTGTGTAACTTGTGTGGACGCACTTGACTCACTCGTGTTTGGTTAGAGCAGTTGTTTCATTAAGCTCCGAAAGCAGGTCCGGGTGACAAAGGGGAGGTTTGCAGCGGCACAGAAGGACGGTGGCTCCGTGGAAGTTGGTGGGAGCTGGCCCCCTCCTCTCTGGGGTTGAGTTGTTAAGGTGTGGGGGGGAACAAAGGGGAATGTAGGGCTAAATCTTTCCTCTGAACCTGCATCCCTGCTCAGATGCTTCAAGCAGCCCAGGTTGCTAAGTTACAGCTGAAATATATTCAAGGTTAGGAAATAGTCTTGGGTTTGGTGTAATTACATGTGCCAAAGGATGTTTGCTTTCAACCAAGCTGCCATGATGTTTGCTGCGATAGTCCCCCCCCACAGTTCCCCTGCTTTCATTTGCTACCTTGAGTGCAGGGAGCACCGCCGGTGCTCTGTGCCCCTCTCTGTGCCAGGCTCCTGCTTGCCCTCTACAAACTGTGTCGCTAATTGCTCCAGCAGCCCAGGTCCATTCAGAGAGGAGGGGAGAGCTGCTGAGTTCTTCATCCCCCATGCCCTGCTCTCCTTATGACTTGCAGTCACTCAGCCTCAGTTGCCAACACCCCCCCTCCCACCTTGTTGCCAAGCCTTAAGGTTTCTATAAATAAGCTCCCCGAGGGTGGGCTGATAAAGCTGTCGCATCCCCTTACTTGTCGGAAGGGGAAATATGTACCAACAAGGAGTCTAAAATCAAATGTGCCCTTTATCTTTTCATTTCCTGCTTCCATTTAAAGCCTTTCACATTTCATGTTTTTGTCTCCTGCTGACATGACAGCTGATGCTGGCTCTGATTTATGGGGTGCGGAGACAGGGCGCTCTGCCAGTTCTCTCGGAGAAGCAGCAGCACGGCCAGTGAGTCCTGCCCGAAGGCACCTCCCTCCGGCACAGCCTCCTCTCCCAAGCAATCGCTCCCCAGTGCCGGCCTTGGGACTTCACAGAATCACAGAACATTAGGGATTAGAAGGGACCTTGAAAGATCATCCAGTCCAGTCCCCCTGCCACAGGAGGATCCCCTAGATCCAGTCACACAAGTACATGACCAGGTGAGTTTTAAATACCTCTAGAGAAGGAGACTCCACAACCCCCTGAACAGTCCCTTCCAGGGCTCTGTCACCCTCACTGGGAAGAAGTTCCTTCTCACATTGATGTAGAACCTCCTCTGCTCCAGCTCACACCCACTGCCCCTTGTGCTATCATTGGGTGCCT
>JAOXOE010027453.1:0-18356 GCA_028565055.1 Phoeniculus purpureus | reverse complement strand
AGGGATTGGAAGGGACCTCGAAAGATCACCCAGTCCAATCCCCCTGCCACAGCAGGACCACCTAGACCAAGTCACACAGGAACACATCCAGGCGGGTATAGTAATAACTTTTTCTGATGTGTGATTAGAACTGAAGAAAGAAAAAGAATTGCAAGAATCTCAATACATCCAGAAAGTAGATGGTTCCCAGGTATCACGGAGGCGTAAAAGCCTTCTGCCTTCTACAAATGCGGAGTTCTTCTCCAAAGAATCTGTCATCTATTTCAGATTTTAGAAGAATGAGAGACACCAGGAACGTTGAAGTATTAAAAGGAGTTATTTTTTTTTTCCCAGCACAGAGAAAAGCTATAGATGCTTCACAGAGATATAATGGTGAAAAAGAATGTTCTGAGACCGAGGGTATTTAGTCAATATATTCTCTAAGGGAAATTACAAAATGATTAACAACACGAAGCAGACCCAGGGCACACAGCCAGGGATTTATTTCTTCTAGTAAGCAAGACATGAGAAGAGGCTACTGCAATGGTATTATTCAAGCTTTCACTGAATGCAGGTATTACTGGAGCATTTAGCCTCATCTCTGCAGTAATGGGTCTTTATCTCCTGCCAGACTACCCCGTGTCGAATCCAGTCATATTCCTGGATAGAATGTGTCTTCCAGAAAAGCAGAAGGTGAGTTCACCCACACTATGAATAAGACTTTGCAAGAGCTAATCCCACTTATTGTTGAAATAGCAGGCTCTCGTTGAGTTTGTGTGATTTTATACTTGCCCATTTCTTAATCTTGTACTTTCGAAGCATCATGCAGTATTTTCTTCCTGGGAATGTACTTGAACTCTACTTGGATTGCCTCTACTGGGGTGGGAAGGAGGAAGGGGAGTGAAACAGAGGAGAAAAAAGCATTCTGCAAGGTCTCTCAACACATGGAGTTACTGCGCCATGCCCGTCAGAAAGATGCACCTAAGTACCCACCAACACATTTGACCTTAAATGTGACCAACAGGTTTGATGCTTAAATCCTGAACATGCTATGCTGTGGTCCCATTCCACCACGTATTTTCTTTAACACCTTCTATTTCCATTATTGAACTTCTGCATCCTGTAAGTTTCTGTTTTCTGCTTTCTACGTGCTGTTTTGTGATCCTGTGACGTACTGCTCCCACATTGCCTGGGCGAGTTTGTGTTTTCAGATGTCTCATCTCGATGATTCTCGCTCTCCAGCAGCCATCTTATTTTTAAAACCTTTCCAAAGTCATTTTGAAAATTTTTATCTTTTAACATTATTTTCCAACCTTTTTTGCCTCCGATAACCTTCATTTGGGGGAAAATTACTCCTGGAAATGTACGTTATTAACCCAATTCTTAGTGGCTGGGGTTACGTTAAATTTCCTTATGGAGAAATCAGTGGGCAGCTGCAGCATTGGTCTGTAGGTTCCAAATGTCCAGCTCTGTTGTTGATTAATTTTTATTCAACAAAAATTGTTCAAATTGAATTAGAATTGCAATTAAAACCAGTGTCTTTTGAACCTAGAAGTTGTTGTCTTCTTTTAGCATTGCTCTTGTTTTGCTGTTTGGAATCTTGTGTGCTTTAACCAAATTATATTGCCCCAAATCAGGTTTTCTTCATGCAAGTCAGAACAGAATGGACTTGTCCTGATGATAATATTTTTATAACAGCCTTTCTCAAATAGTTGTCTGGTCTCTCTAGATTACCACCATTTCTTAAATATGAGATGGGTTTTATTTATCTGTATGTGTGATTCCCGTGCACAGGGGTTCTGCATTAGCAGTATTTGATTTAGTCACAGGTTTGTCTACTATAAAAATCACTCTTCTCTTTTTTTCCTTTCGTTACCATTTTTGTCTTGGTAAGCACCTTATTGGTGACATTCTTAACTTCTGCAATAATCTGACTTGTTCTGCCAGGTTCCAGGCAATTTCTTTGCTCTTCTCATGAGTCATAACATTTCTTTTCCTTAGCTAAACAGCTGGCATTGGTTATATAAGCAGTTGTCTCTTCCTTGTCAGCTCAGCTGAACTTGTTTGCAGTGTGCTGAGTGGGAGTTTGCATGACAGTTGTCATCTCAGCACCCTTTTCTCCTTGTATGCTAATGCAACAGCCTCCTTAATGTCCAGCTAATCTCAGAGATCATTAGCTCAGCATCATCACCAGTGGAGACACAGCCTGTTCTCATTGTCTATCCTCCTCCCTTACGGGGATGTTGTACTCTGTTTTGCAAAACCGAATCTACCACTGTGCACTAGCTACACAAATTGCAGCATCTCTGCAGCACTCACAAGTTCTGCTGCAAGAATGGCTCTAGAACGTTATTAGTATCCTGAAATATTAGTGACTAAAGTGTGTCTCTGATGGCCAAGCATGTCATTAGAGGCAGCTTATAATTTTATGAGTCTGTGGGATTTATCATTGTGTTTTTACTTTTATTCCGGGCAAATAGCACATTTTAGTTGATGAAGGAAGTCAAGCACCTCCCTTATGAGGAGAGGCTGAGGGAGCTGGGTCTCTTTAACTTGGAGAGGAGGAGACTGAGGGGTGACCTCATTAATGTCTATAAATATGTGAGGGGTGGGTGTCAGGAGGATGGAGCCAGGCTCTTCTCAAGGTCATCTGGTGATAGGACATGGGGCAATGGGTGCAAGCTGGAACATAGGAGGTTCCATATAAATATCAGAAGTAACTTCTTCCCAGTGAGGGTGCCAGAGCACTGGAAGGGGCTGCCCAGGGGGGTTGTGGAGTCTCCTTCTCTGGCAGGGGGATTGGACTAGACAATCTTTCAAGGTCCCTTCCGATTCCTAATGATTCTCTGATTCAGAAGGGGTTTAGAAGGTTCAGTTTATGGTTGAGAAGGTTTAGTTCAGGGGTTGAGAAGGTTCAGTTTAGGGGTTCATCAGGTTCAGTTTAGGGGTTCAGAAGAAGCCCTTTTTCTCCAAAACCAATTCTTTGCCATTTTTACCACAGAAATGATAAAACTCAGGAAACTCCCCTCACCCAGTGCCCTCCCCCAGCCTTAGAGAAAGGGGAAAGTCAGAAGTAAAACTACTGCTTGACTTTTGCCATCTCAACCTTCCAATGACCTAGAAACTGCAAGAGCCCCGAACACGAAGCACAGCACAACACACAGGACAACAGGCGAGAGACACACAGAGCCCCAGTGCACAACCCAACAGGGCTGATGGATACGATGAAGAAAGCAGCGTGCGGCAGCGCTGGTCTCAGCTCAGTCTGGATGCAGAAGTGAGGATGCTCAGCTGAAGGAGACAAGGACTCGCTGCGATGAGCGGTCATGCTGTCGTGCACGGCTGCAGAGCAGACTAACACAGATGAGAGTGTTCTGTGCTTCACCTATAATCCCTATTTACAAAGAAGTATGAAAACACGTTTGTTCCACCAAGGTTCTAACATTCTGGAGGTGCTCAAGACTAGAACCTGAAGGAACGGCGATCACACCCATCTTTGCTAAAGATGGGCCTCGCACACGTGAAGTCAACTCTCCGTTTCATTACAGGTGACCCAATCCACAGGCAAAGGCGGCTCTTCACCTTGTTTTAACTTCATAACATTTCTCAGACAGCTTGAGTGGGAAGAGTTTCCCTCCTTAATGAAATGCAAGAAGCAAACAAGCAGCCTGGCTGGTTGCTAGATGAAAGGTGCTCAGACGCACTGGGCTGAACCAGCAGCCAACCCAGTTCCAAGCGCTTCACTCGGGGACGCTAAACCAAACTGGTTTATGGGATTGTGACTGCACTGCATCGAGAAGCGACTGCCTTGCGAGTCCCCGTGAGATCAACTCTTTCTTGGTCTATCAGCTTTCCTTCAGAAGAGTTTGTGTCTCAAGCGCCGTGTCTCCAGCCTTACTGGCCAATTCCACCCTAGGTGTAACTAACTAAGGGTTATAGATGATGCAGTCTAAGGGTGCTTGTCACAGCAGCTTTCCAAACTCATGCAGAAAGCTACTCTGGACAGCACTTCTGAAATGCAAATGCTTGTGGAATGAGAGCAGAAACCTTACGTTTGTCTTTGAGCTTCTTTTTACAGTTCTCATCTGCACGGGAAAATCCATTTGATTTGAATTAGCACAAAGGTTACAACATTACCCCACAGGCTGAGAGTCAGGACCGGTACTTCAGCAGTCAACTTACGCCCTGCAGAAGGCAGCTCGTGGCTTCAACCTGCACTGACCTCAGGTTAACGATCCGAACGACACAAAACAGCCTCACTGCTCTCACACACAACCACCAGTCTCAAGCTGCAGTTTTCAGTGTTGTTTTCACTTGCTAAGAACAGGCTTGCCCCAGCAGATCACTCTTGAACCAACAGTTCACTGGGAAAAGCCAGTGTCAGGGATGAGTGTTCAGAATGCACGACCCAGCTGATGAGGCAGATGGCCTCTGTTCTCCCTAGCACAGAATCATGTTGATAAATGTGGAAAGGGCGGGTGTCAGGAGGATGGAGCCAGGCTCTGCTCAGGGGCACCCAATGACAGGACAAGGGGCAGTGGGTGTCAGCTGGAACAGAGGAGGTTCCACACCAATCTGAGAAGGAACTTGTGCTAGTAGGCAGGGGGACTGGACTAGATGATCTTTCGAGGTCCCTTCCAATCCCTCATGTTCTGCGAAGCTGTGATGTCAGCTACTCGTGGCTGGCTCCACACGGCAGACGTGCTGGTACACATCTCAGCTTGGGGTCTGTGTATGAGGGGCTGTACAATCACAGCCCAGCAGAGATCACACACCTACATCTCTTAGTATAATCTTTTCATGGATCTTGCTGAAATTAATTTAAGGGTTTTACTGTCAATATCAACTGCACCTTCTGAGGCACCACACAAGCCACGTGAGGAGCTAACAAGGGATCACTTGGGTTAGTTTAAATTTGATCAAGTTGCCATGACAACTTCACAGGAGGTTCAGCAGTTGCACTGTGAACACCCACTAAAGCTATTAAAAGGAGTAACCACAAAGTACATGGAAAGTAAAGCTTTTATCTGTGATTTATCCCTGGATGAGTTTAAAAGACGCTTAGTTGTAGTGTTGGGGATCTGGGGTGAACTTGTAGAGTAGGATTGATGGTTGGGGTCTCTTTAGCTTGAAGGAGACTGAGGGGTGGCCTCATTAATGTTGATAAATATGTGATGGGTGGGTGTCAGGAGGATGGAGCCAGGCTCCTCTCAGTGTCCTCTAGTGATAGGATGAGGGGCAATGGGTGTGAGCTGGAACAGAGGAGGTTCCACATCAATATGAGAAGGAACTTCTTCCCCACGAGGGTGGCAGAGCACTACAAGGGGCTGCCCAGGGAGGTTGTGGAGTCTCCTTGCCTGGAGATGTTTAAGACCCTCCTGTGCGACTTGGTCTAGGTGATCCTGCTGTGGTGGGGGGATTGGACTAGATGATCTTTCAAGGTCCCTTCCAATGCCTAACGGTCTGTGATTCTGTGATAATGAATAAAGGGTATTTTTGTCCTTTTGGAAGCAAAGTGAGGACCAAGTATTGCAGCCATAATGGCAAAGCTTGACTTTCTGTAAGGATAAAACACGGAGACCTGGATGTACCTTCCAAGTGCTCATGGTGCTCTTTTGCTAGACACCATGGTCCACTCTGCTAACAAAGCAATGTGCAAACATCATGAGCGACATTGGAACATAATTTGGTTTACTCCTTTAATTGCAGTACCCTACATGGCATTTGGCTCTGCCACACTACAAGACCCACTCTGCTAACAGACAGAATTCAGTGACATTGTCAAGTTCTTCTTTTTCTTATTCAGCAAATGGGTGAGCAACAGTTACCTGAAGAGCTATTTAATAATAGAGATTAGGGAGCACATAGAGCTGAGTAAAAAAATACCTTGGCTTGGAGCTCAGAGCGATTCTTAAACTTGAGATGACAAAGAGGCATTTTCATCCAGAATCAATTATCACAAATGCTCCCATAGTCATGGCCAGAACCACATTACTCACAATAAATTAACGATACCTGCAATTCTTTTTAACTGCCTATAGTTTTGGATTTAGTTGAGAAGGAAGAGTTAAAGTTCACTACAAGAAAGGAAGAGTCCATCCTGCTACGTCCTCTGCAGTGACCTACTCTCCTGTGGTCAGAGCTTCAGTCTCGTTTTGTTCGTAGCACCTCCTATGTCCATTTTGGTGCCTCTGCTCCTTACCTGTTTCTTCCTTTCACTCCTGAGTACTCTTGTGTTCCACTGTCATTTCTCACCATCCAATCATTTCCATTACCCCTCCTCATACTTAAATCGATGATTCCATTACAGATCTTCACTCTCTTGCTTCTTTTATCCCAGAACAATATGTGTTGATTTATACAAGGTAAGAAACTAGCCTCAGGACTTCAAAATTGTTTCTCACAGATTCACAGAACATTAGGGATCAGAAGGGACCTCGAAAGATCATCCAGGCCAATCCCCCTGCCACAACAGGATCCCCTAGATCCAGTCGCACAGGAACACATCCAGGTGGTTTTTAAACATCTCCAGAGAAGGAGACTCTACAACCCCCCCGGGCAGCCCCTTCCAGTGCTCTGTCAGCCTCACCCTGCAGAAGTTCCTTCTCAGATTGATGCAGAACCTCCTCTGTTTCAGGTCACACCCGCTGCCCCTTGTCCTATCACTGGGTGCCCCTGAGCAGACACTGGCCCCATCCTCCTGACACCCATCCTTCACATACTGATCAACATTCATGCGGTCACCCCTCAGTCTCCTTTTTTCCTACCTCAGGAGACCCAGGTCCCTCAGCCTTTCCTCATCAGGGAGATGCTCCCGTCCCTTCATCATCTCTGTGGCTCTGCACTGGGCTCTCTCCAGAGTCCTACCAAAGCGCTGCAGCAAGGATAGCCAGCAGCCCTCAGGGATGCTGAGGAGAGGCTTAAATAGCAAAAGACCTTGCCAGCAGGATCTAGGGGATACTCTTTCCCCTAATGCCCTCTCTTCCTTACAGGACGTCCCAGTGCACAGTGAGACCATTTCCTAGTGTCATTGAACTGTAATCTTTTTTCCCTGAGATTATGTGTAACCCATAGACAGAGCACCGGAAGGGGCTGCCCAGGGGGGTTGTGGAGCCTCCTTCTCCGGAGACGTTTAAAACCTGCCTGGACATGTTCCTGTGCCACTTGGTCCAGGTGATCCTGCTGTGGCAGAAGGACTGGACTAGATGATCTTTCGAGGTCCCTTCCAATCCCTGCTCTGTGATTCTGTGCATGGCAAATTCCAGGGAGACCTGTGGGTGCTTGGTCAAGACGAGGCGTAAGCACTGGTCTTTTAAAGATCATTTAAAACGATCTCAGAGAGGAGTATAATTTCTGATGTAGTCACTCACACTGACTGCAGTTTCACAGAATCACAGAACATTAGGGACTGAAAGGGACCTTGAGAGATCATCTAGTCCAAGCCCCTCGCCACAGCAGGATCAGAACACATGGCTGGCTCCACAAGCCAGAAAAATAACTCTGCAACTGTTTGCAAATGTGTATGTAGTGCTCGTTTACTTCCTACAGACACATTCTTCTTACACATTCGTGAGAGTAAACGTGAGTTAACAAGACTAATGCACTTTGCCTGTGTTAATGCTTGAGGGAGAAAAGGTTGAAACGTATATTAAGGATGCAGAAACTTAAAGCACACAGATTATTCTCTGCAGTTGTTACGTGTCAGGAGCCAAAGGCTGGTAAATGCAGAATTAGCAAACGTGCAAGGGGAATACATTAATTGCTTTTACATAACACAATACAAGTGAAAACAAATGATCAGTGTCCCCATAAATCTTTGTTAGTGCTTTTCCACAATGACAATTAAATAACAACCCTCGCCCTTAGCTGCTGCGAGCCTGCATCCACAAGCGCTGGCTGTGTGATGAAAGAACATCACGTTTGAATTCTCTAGGTGCTAACTGCTAGTGGTCTGCTTTCTTGTAAGAATGATGCTGCGAGTGAGCTAGTAGCAAGACCAAAAATGGAGATGTTTCTGAAGTTTGCAATCTTGTGCACTTGATGACAGAATAAAAATCTTGGGAAAAAACAGCTTTTTTGGTTTGTTTTTTTTCCCCAAGCCATCATTTCTGTTCTGGAAAACAGCAGCCAAAAGAGGGAAATACTCCCACGTGAACTTCTGGCCAGTCTGTGCCATAAAACACAGTTTGTTCTTCGTGTATAAGCTCACCCAAAACCTTTCCTAATTGATTCACTTGCAAATCACTGAGAATATTAATCAAGTTTAAAAAGGTATCTTTGAAGAAGCTGCAATGTAAATATCTCATGGGAAGAAAATGAGGCAACATCCACAGATAAAATAAAATGCTGAAAATAACGCATTTAATGCTAATTAAACTGTTCCTGTTATAAATACAACTGATAAGGAATGATGCCGATGCAGACAGGATTCCTGACTTCAGTGAGAAAGTATCTCTGTACCATCTTGCTTTGCTGAAAATTAAAGAAGACCTTTATTTGGAGCGTGTTGTTTCTCTGGCACAGGTACATTTGAATTAGGAAAGTTGCTTTTACCACAGCACTGAAGCAGAAAGAACAGGAAAATGTAAGGCAACTGTTCTCTAATGCTCATGTACATCAATTACACGCAATAAATTCCCTGCTGTTTGGGCACAGACAGAATCTCAAACGCACATATACTTCAGCTATTAGAAAGTATAAACCAATAGTGATAAACGGTGACTATTTGTGGTTCAGATTTATTTTCTGAGCAATATAACTGGGTGAAAAAAATAACAACCGCATATTGAAGGATGTATCATTTTTAATCTCGGTGCTTTTCCTCCTGCCAGCATCAGATAGGGTGTCGTGTGGCAATAACTCAAAGACCTCTCTATTAGTTCCTCTAAGCCTTTAAAGTAAATGAAGCTGTTACAACAGGAAATGTTAGGCACATTCTCTAATTCTCCTCAGGGCTGGAAGCTACATTTATTTTTAAGGAGAAATTCGAGGCAAACGGTATTTTACTCCGATGGGTTTAGCTTTTAACCACTGACGTTTGATGCACTCTCCAGTTTTTAGCTTGATTTGTTTTATTTCCAGCGCCTGCACCAAAAACTGCTGTCGGTCCCTTTTGCGGCTCAGACGTTAGCAGCAGCAGCAGCAGCAGCAGCATATTAAGGTTGTGAGCTGCTACCTAAGGTAACCAGCTTTGGGAAGTGATTGTCTCTAATCGCTCCCACTTCAATGAAGGCTGCGCTCAGACAGGGTTAAGCATCCGACTCGGCTGCAACAGTGTTTCCTAAAGAACAATAGAAAATCGTTAGTGTGTTAACTGAAACAATGCCACACTTTTCTCTCTATTGTTTAACCTTTTGTCCACATCACAAACATCTCAGTGTAGTTCTTATCTGTGACCTTGAGGGACTGTAGCTTTATCAGTGCTTCCGTTTAGATCACAGATGACCTTCAGCTGATATCATTGAGCCCTGACCTGCCTCAGCGATCTGCTCGCACAGAATACATATGCTGAGCAGTGCTGGTGTGTGCAGTAGGGGTAAGTGAATTATTTACAAAAATTTGAGTTGACACCTTTTATCAAATGTGGAAAGATGAAGACAAAACAGCTGCTATTGCTGTCGTAAGCAATCTGCTGGTGATTGAATAAAAGTGTCAAGAAAATGGCTGCTTGATGGCCTTTTGTTCTCTCTCATCCAGCTTGATGTTAGTTTGAGCTGTCAGTTAGAAATCACGGCACAGTGATTTATCAATAGGCTGAGTGACCTTCTCGTTCAGCCGGCGCTAGCGTGAGAAGACAGCACCCTCTGCTGAGGCAGCCTCTGCTACCGCTCCCACAGTCCACTTACCACTTCCCAGCAGGACCACGAGTCTAAAATAATATTTCCAAACACCCCCCCCTTTTTTTTTTCCTTCTGCCTTTGTTTTATTTCCATGAAGTCTCGAGTGTTCTTTGCTGGGAACACTCCAAAAAAAAAAAGCAGCTACAAACTGCCGCAGAGACTCACAAAAGGGAAAGTAATAAGTGAATCAATCACTGGTACTCGGTCAAAACAAACTTGCTCTAATTAGACAATGGGACATGGAAACACAGCGGCCCTGAGACAAGGCCAGCGTGTGACGTGGGTTTGAAACGTAGTGGTTATCTCGCACCACATAATTCCCAGTATGATTTGCATTTATTCTATAGCTCACATTTTTCCAGCCGTATTTTCTCTCAGATGTTCTCATGGATAAAGCACTGACTCCCACGAAGTCAGGCTGCTTTGGTGAACTCCAGGGACTAAACAAGCTCTCAGAGCATTTCGCACCATGTCTCTGTCCCCTGCAAAAACCTGGTCCTCTTAACCACCAGCCCGGAGCATCCCTCTCACTCTCAGCTGCTCCCAGGAGAGGTTTTTCACTTTTGACACATCAGCCTGTGCTAGGTCTTCCCTCTCATGTAATCTTTTGCCCACCCCATACACTCAGCCACCCTGCACCCAGCAAAGCGAGAGCTGCCTCTGTGGTGGTGCAGATCCCGGGAAGGGCAGCCTGCAAGCAGCCAGACCCAGCTCCGTCTTCCCTGTTGCTTCTGCAGTGTGCCCTGCTCCTGCCAACAGACCCCCAGATACCGACACACAGACTGTGCTTTACACCTCTCTACTAGCTGCTTTCAAAGGCATTCTCATCAAAAGTTGCTTTCTGGACTCTCTTCTCCAGCCTCTTTTCAAAGATTTCTGTTAAATTTAAATTTATTCAGTTTTCTTCTATTCCTCAGGGGAGTTGTGGATTCTCTGGAGATATTTAAAACCTGCCTGGCCATGTTCCTGCGTGACTTGATCTCGGGGATCCTGCTGTGATGGGGGGATTGGACTAGATGGTCTTTCAGGGTCCCTTCCAATCCCTAACGTTCTGTCATTCTGTGATTCTAATAGTCTTCTGTTCTGTGATTCTGTTCTCTCAGTTTGTGGGACCGATATTATAGAATCATAGAATCATTAGGGATTGGAAGGGACCTCGAAAGACCATCTAGTCCAATCCCCCCACCACAGCAGGATCACCTATTCCAGTACTGCACAGGACAATACAAGTCCCTTCTTTGGTTTCTGAAGAAGAGAAACCTTTACTGCATTCACCATTGGGCTAGTAACTTGATATTTTAAACCTGATATTTTAAAGCTTTTTTAAATTTCACTAAGGCTAAAGCAAGGAGTGACTTTCTTTTCCCGAGGACTGCACTTTTCACACCCATACGCACACACACACCGCCCAAACTGCTGCCTTTGTTTTGTCCTAGTACTGGAGGAAAAAAGGAGGCAGTGACTCAGAAGGGCCAGTATTATTCCTTCTGTACCCTCAGAGTTTAAAAGTGAGTTGGTGAAAGAAGTTTTCCTTAAAAACCGCTGTGATAAAACAATGATTAAAAAACCCAGCAGCTGCCACCGCTGAGAAACAACTTTATAATTTTTCTCTTTGTTGTTAATTTCGCACAGCGGGGCCCTTTCTGTGTGTTTATTTAATTGCTTCCTTTCAGGACCCACGAGTTACACCCGTTGGTAGCCAAGGAGTCTGGTCCAGCGTTTAGCTGAAGTTCAGTGACGTCTCATGAGTTCCGTGTGTATTCAGCCAGGCTGTGGTAGATCCGTGCACTGAGAGAATTTCACTGACACAAGGACTCCAGGGCTGCTACCAAGTAAATGCTGTTTGGCCAAGGAGACAGTCTTGGTGGCACGCAGATGAGCAGCTGGTTAATGAGGACAGTCAGGATCAATGGATATCCCGCTAAATCCATGAGGTCTCCCTAGCTGACGGGGTACTAGAATGAAGAAGAAATATTTTCGTTACTTAGAAAGAAATGAAATACTAATTTCATCAGTCCTTTCCTAAATATTTTTCCCCTCCATTTATTCCCCAGAGCAGTTTCTGCCACCTTCGCTGCCTTGTTGTGACGGGCGTGATTTCTCTTTTTAACATTTCTACCCAGCCAAAGCTCTGAAGTGATGCAGCCGCAGCGGTGCTAATCCAACACAAGTGAAATCAAAATAGTGGCCAACATTTTCTAGGGAGACAAAGCGTCTTGGCTGACCCTTCTTTATGCTCACAACATGGCTACCAGCTCACCGACTGAGAAACACCTTCCCAGCCCGGATGAAGGTTACCGACTTGCAAGCCGTGTGGAGGTCTTAAAAGCTGGGTTCTCTAGATCATGAGAGTCTGTAATAGGACATAAATGGACATTTCATCTATAAAATGCCTGCTCATACACTGTCTTCACACCACAGCTAATGCATCAAAACCTGAAATGGGCTCTGTGTGACAATTTATTCCCCTGGTTACAGAAAATAATGTCTTGTATTATCACTAGATTTCCTCTAGTACTTTTTTGTTCTACTAAGGTGCCTTGCAAACCTGTACCAGGGGCTTTGTTATTGGTTTATACAATTGCTAAAATATTTGGGGGGGTTAGTTGTGTTTAAATGACTTAATTCCCTGGATTTTTAGGTAATTTCTTTATTCCTCTCACACCTAAAAAACCTCTATAATGGGGGGGGGGGATGCAGATAGGGTGTTGAATGCTCTACTTTGCACAAAGCAGCAACAACATAGAGAGGACATGACTTTGTTGTCTGGTATCATCGGGTTATTGTCAATATTTTTAAGCATAGATATTGATCGTTTGCATAAAACATACTTAGCATCATTCATTGAAGGATATGAAATTAATATTAAAAGTATTGATTGCGAGCACAACATCCTAAGGAGATGGGGGGCTTTTAGGTTACGTGGTGCTGCCGTCTGTTAGAAGAATTTCTCTGTTTAAGACACTGTTCTGCTTGTAAGAACAAAACTATTATTTTAGAATGAAATGTTTTGGGGCAAACATCTGCTTCTGTCCTTCACTGTGCTTTATCCCTCTCATTTCAGTTTACAGGCAGAAGAAAATGTTTATAAATATGTGAATGGTGGTGTCAGGAGGATGGAGCCAGGTTCTGCTCAGCGGCATCTAATCATAGAATCGTACAATCAATCAACCATTAGGGATTGGAAGGGACCTCAAAAGATCATCTAGTCCAATCCTCCTGCCAGAGCAGAACCTCCTAGACCAAGTTGCATGATAGGACAAGGGGCAATGGGTGTGAGCTAGAACATAGCAGGTTCCACATCAATATGAGAAGGAACTTCTTCATGGTGAGGGTCACAGAGCACTGGAAGGAGCTGCCCAGGGGGGTTGTGGAGTCTCCTTCTCTGGAGACGTTTAAGACCCGCCTGGCCATGTTCCTGTGTGACTTGATCTAGGTGATCCTGCTGTGGCAGGGGGACTGGACTGGATGATCCTTTGAGGTCCCTTCCAATTCCTTAATGTTCTGTGATTCTAACCATCTTCTGTTGTCTCAGTTTGTGGGTCTGATATTCCATTACTGCACAGGACAGTACAAGTCCCTTCTTTGCTTACTGAATAAGAGAAATCTTTACTGCATTTATCAGTTGGAATAATAACTGACGATCTTTTGAGGTCCCTTCCAATCCCTGCTGTTCTGTGATCCTGTGTATCCTGGCTAGGGGTGAACAGATGCATTTGTGCCCCAAAATGCCCTTTTCCTAGGGAGTGGAAGGAACCCAAATATCCGCTGAGATGTCTATGAAATTCACCACATTGCCCCCACAAGACATCCACGTTGTGAAGTTGTCTTTATTTGTATGCCCCACACAACTCGTGATGCATTCAGTGAACAGGATGAACCTGCTGAGCTAACAAGACAAACACAGTATTCCTAGCCATTAACTCGAGTGGCTAATGTTTTTGTGATTGATGTCCACCATCCAGAAAGCACTGGGAATGGCTGTTCATCTGACATAAAATGACATTTTCTGTGTGGGATTTTTCTCCCAGTTTATTGTCTCCAATGTAAAGCAAAGCGTGGCAAAAGGACTTCACAAAATCTGCCACTTAAAGACTGAAACATTAAAACTAAGGTTACCCCCAAGAACTCTAATGTGACCCTGTGCCGGTACTGTAAGAGGTATTTAAACCGGCATCATCACGTCTTATCTTTTTTCACTTGCTTCATTCAATTCATATTAAGGCTGATGCTCAGCTAACAAACAGACATTCAATAGTGTCTCCTCCTCTCTATTCAGCGTATGGCCCAAGGTCTTACCGCGGTGCCATTCAAGTCCTGCTCTGAATACAGATTCATTCATTCCCCCAGGGACTTATTTCTAAAACTTTCCTAAATATTACCTCAGCAGTAGTGAGTTCACTTTCACGACACCTCTGGGACATGAGTGTCATTAATCCCATTTTACAGTTGGGAATAGTGGTGGCCCAAAGTGTTCACTGCTTTGGGGTGTTCAGTTTAAGAACAACAGGACCAAGTGTTTATGAGCCCGTAGCATTTCACAATGAAATTACAATTTACTTCTATTTCAGTTGTGTTTATTGCTTCTGTAAACCAGACTCCAGGCACCCATAACACAAGAAACACACAATTATTGACCACCTGTTCAGTGACTTACCAAGCATCCCGCAGGAATTCCCTGACAGATGCACGGATGGAGTAAAATTCCCTATGGTTGCATTCGGCTCCCTTAACCATGACACCTTCCTTTCTTTTTTTTGCAGTCTCTCTTATCTTGGCCACTACTCATGGGATTATTTCATCAAACTTGAACCACTTAGACCTGAGCGAGTCGCCGTGGCTCTTTGTTGACAATAAGGTTGGCTGAAATGTCTGTAGGGATAATTCAGGTGGGAAAGTAGGTGCCTGCCTTTTCCCACCGACTCTCTCCTAGAGAGGTCTCAGACTGGTTAAGTTACACCCAGCCCCGAGAAGGCTAACAGATTAAAATAAATCCTTCCTGGTATTACTTTCTTTTCTATAAGAAAATGAATGGAAAGCAGCATCGTTCACACAAACCTGACAAACACACAGTGTCCAGGTTCACTATCTTAACAAATACAGCCAGAGTTGCATACGTGAAGCACACCAAGTAAAAATAGTCTCACAACACACGTGTACAGCGGGGGTAAATGGAACCATAATCTCAGCCCTCTATCAGCCTATACATCTTGTGAAAGTACTTCAGTCACATTCCTTCAGCACCAGTGTTGTAAGTTGCCCTGTTCAACTCACGTAGGGCATGTCCTTGTCTCAGCTGTCCTTGTCATCTCTCATGCACATTTCTGCCTGTATTGTCACATTTTGTGATAACAAAAAGGAATCCACTTGTTGTATCATGACAGAGGGTGGAACACTCAATCCACAGAGTATCAGCCCAAATACAAGCCAAGTCAGTGGACTTTGCTGAAGTCTGTTCATGGACAGTGGTCTCTATGAACAGTCTACTACATGGCTAGATCACAGAACAACAGAACATTGGTCTAGGTGATCCTGCTGTGGAAGGGGGATTGGACTAAATGATCTTTTGAGGTCCCTTCCAATCCCTAATCACAGAATCACAGAACATTAGGGATTGGAAGGGACCTCAAAAGATCATCTAGTCCAATCTCTCTGCCACAGCAGGATCACCTATATAAATCATCAAGCTCAAATCCAAACTTTGGAGTGCCTAGTAAATCAGTCCTATCACAAGTGCTTACGTTTTCTGTCTAACTAAGGGAGAGTTTTTCAAGGGAGAGTAGGTGGTTTTAAAGAACTCCAGAAGGCAACCCTTACCTGCCTAAATTAAGGCATATGGATCTCATCCCACACTGGGAGTCTGACCCTTGGAATAACAAAAAGCAAAGTGAAAATCATTTGAGTATACGATACTGACACAACACCGAAATAGGTGAATAAATTCTGGTGCTTTGAAAAGTGGCTGCCTCAAGATACCATAAATGCCAACAAAGTCACAAAAATCAGTAGAGAAGCCAGGACATCCTCAAGAAGAGATTACACCTGCATGTTTGGAATGAAAGAGCTATCCAACCTGAAACAAAAGCAAACCTGTGCTGCTTATTTGTTATGACCGCTCCTCTACACGGAATCTGCAGCCTGGACAATTTACATTTGCTGCATCAGGTGCCTTGGCCAAGTCCATATGCTGCCTGTTTACTTTTACAGGAATGATAGGCTGCTCTCCAGCAGCAAGGTCTCAGAATACTGGCACAGAGGTAACATAAAAGGAAGCTCCAAACACCTGTTACACCTCCAGATATCTGCAAGGACTGCACAACAACCAGGTGCACAGTATCAGCTACGCAGCTGAGGTGTATCGGCTACAGAAAGCAGGGCACTGCAGCTGATGCCATCTCCCGTGGCAAAGACTGTGCGTGCTCGTGCCACCAGAATCAGAACAGCAGAGCAGAACACAGAAGGTAGGGATGCCGTTACAGCCTTCAGAGTGGGTTCCAGCTGAGTGTGTGCAAACACAATGCCCAGAAAACCTCATCCATTTCTCGCTGATGAAATCCGCCAGGCTGAGTCTTCATATATTAGATCAGTGGAAGACTTCATCAAACACAGGAACAGAGACAGGTAGGTCTTGTCAGGATTTACAAAAGACACGGGAATACAGCTCATACCCAACACAGCATTGCCTCCATTTATTTCTCATAAGACTTTGTACAAAGAGGTGCAGCCAGAGTAATCCATTTCGTGGGTTAAAAAAGGGGATCTTTGCCAACCTACGATATTTTTTATCTCACATCGTCTTCAATCTCTGTGTCTTCAGTGTGCGGGGACAGTTGTCTGCCTTAAATCTGCTGTACTTATGCATCATGACTTCTTCATAAGAGTACTGTAGAATGTTGAATAATATGTAAATTTTATGTTGTAATGAATTGGGTCCTAAGATCTTTAAAGGTCAGGCACCTGATATAATACATCATGTTCTTTAATATCAGCTACAAAATAACCGCAATAAATTTTGCCACTACCACATCCTCACACGCTGTTACCCACAAAGAAGCACCAAAGGAAATGTGTCATTTGTCAAAACATGTAGGGGAGCTGACGTGTGTACGAGTAATTCTGAAAGCATTGCTAAGGTGAGGTACAGTTGCACAAGTTACAAGGTTGACTCTTGAAGGAAGGAACACACTGCCAGAGAGCTTGTTGCTTAAATTCCCTAGAAGCTTCATAAAGCACAAGGCTATTTGCTTTAAAAGTCAAGTCACATCTAATGAAACGCCTGTGAATTAAAACTAGCTGGCGGAAGCTAGACACATGGCAAATGGAAATTATCGCTATTGATGTGGAGTAAACAAAACGAGAAGCTGTAACCAGCAAAACGGTTCATTTAGGCACAGATTCGGGAGAGCCTTTAAGAGCGCTCTTTTGGCCCAGAAGTCAAACATGCGTTTAAATACCTCGGGAAAAGTCGTAGATGTAAGTGTCAATTTAAGCACATGCTTAGATGTTTAATATAAGAGGTAGTGAGCAGTTAGGTTTTTCCTTAGCCGAAATAACTCCTAGCACTATTAATGACCACGTTAATGTTTATAAATATGTGACGGGTGGGTGTCAGGAGGATGGAGCCAGGCTCTTCTCAGTGTCATCTAATGATAGGACAAGGGGCAATGGGTGCAAGCTGGAAAACACAGGAGGTTCCACATCAATATCAGAGGGAACTTCTTCATGGTGAAGGTGACAGAGCACTGGAACAGGCTGCCATGGGGGATTGTGGAGTCTCCTTCTCTGGAGACGTTTAAAACCCACCTGGATGTGCTCCTGTGCGACTGGATCTAGGTGATCCTGCTGTGGCAGGGGGACTGGACTAGATGATCTTTCAGGTCCTTTCCAATCCCTAATGTTCTGTGATTCAGTAATAAAAATGGAAGGAGAGGTGGACCAAAACGTGAAATATCCACCAGAACTGCCATGCAGTGATGGCCGAACCCAAGACTCCCTGGGCACATCGCAGCCTCAAAAAAAGACAGGAGAAGCACAAAAAAAGTGTGTGTCTCCCTGACAAAGTTTGCTAAGGTGATGCATAAGCTAATTTACTGCTTCTTCAGTCTGCACAGGTAGACAGCAAAGCCAAGGACAAGCAGTACATATATTCACTGCTTCCTTCTCTCGGCCAATTTGTGCCTACTGGTCCTGTCTTCAAAATGTGAAGGCAGTGAACCAGTTACAAGCTGTGTAAGTGGCAAAATCACCAAAGTGTACTTTATAGAAATAATAAAAACTAGGAAGTGTCCCTGACCTTCTCAAAGACAGCCAAGGGAAGCTCAGGAATGGGGCAGATTGTGTCAGCACAAGAAAAGATGTCTCCAAACATAGGTAGCACCACTGATGAGAGAACTTCTTACGAAGTCAGCAAGTGGTTTGTTGTACTATTGTCCCCATCATGCAATGCTAACATTGCAATGGCACATAGAGTCATAGAATCATTAGGGATTGGAAGGGACCTCGAAAGATCATCTAGTCCAATCCCCCTGCCACAGCAGG
>JAOXOE010027452.1:0-18357 GCA_028565055.1 Phoeniculus purpureus | reverse complement strand
GCATGTCCACATCCCTCTTGTAATAAGGGCTCCAGAACTGGACGCAGTACTCCAGGTGGGGTCTCACCAGAGCCGAGCAGAGGGGGAGAATCACCTCCCTCGGCCTGCTGGCCGCACTTCTCCTGATGCAGCCCAGGATCCGGTTTGCCCTCTGGGCCGCAAGTGCACACTGCAGGACCTTCCAGTCCAATTTTGAAAAATTTTAAAATAAAATTAGATATCTGCCTACTTTTAAAAAAATAACAAAGGCAAGTGATAAAAGTGTTCCTGCTTCACATTTCCAGGAGGATTTTAAAGGCTACGTTTGCTTATGTTTATGTAATGTTTTGTACGCGGTGCACTGATGTTTGACCAGGAGAATCTCACAAACTGAGTTTCAAGCCTACAGACAGGAAAGTGACATATAAAGTAACTCTAAAAATTTATCAGTTCAAGACGACCACCTCCCTCATAAAAAGCACGGCGGTGGGGAGGTCAGCTTTTTAAACCTCCGAGAACACAAGACACAAAAAAAGTAGCTAATCACACATTGCTGGACATTTATTGGACTGTCATAAAAACGAGTACCCCCCCTCCAACCTGCAGTGACTGGTATCTAGGGGTTACAGAATTCATTTCATGCTTCCTGGTAACATGCCTGGAGGCTCTGGCATCTACAACAGTTATGAGCCTTTGTGCTAGGAAAATCCTAAGGGAAGAAAAATCGTGGTACACGCCATGACTTACCTGCAGAGTAAGATTTGTAATTAAAACTATTTCAAAGGTAGAGCAGCAGCAAATGAGAAAATAAGAAATCAAGAGAAGAACCCGATGAAAGATACACCAAAAAGGACAACGGTACTCTCCAAATTATCCTTTCCTTAAGCAATGCATTTAAATTTAGGTCCACCACAATCGTACTGCTATCACCATTGTCATCTGAACGCCCCACAGTCCATGAATACCAACATCAAAAATGTAAATATTTCACCGAGTTTTTTACCATGTTCCTACTCAGTTTATGTTCTATTAGTGTATCAGCCTCAGCAACCTTTACAAAAACTCATTTACTTCCCATCTTCTTTTTTGTCCACAAGACATATCCTGCCTATCTTCCCACCCTACACTCCCACTGAGCTTCAAACACCTCTCCCCTTCAGTCACATTCCTCCAAAATTGCCACCTCTCCCACAGCATGTATAAGACTCCTAATTTGCTGAATGACATTAAAAATGCTGTGACTTCCTTTTTGCCTCCCAAGTTTGACACATTTTGAAGGAGTGATAGCCTTTACGTTTGCGCTTATGCTAAGCAGAGTATTGGAACTGAATGAATAATAATCCCAAAGTTGAGATTTATTAGAAACAAGCACAAATAAAAACTAAATATATATTTGATTCAAAAAAATTTATGGATTTCATAAAGCTCAAAAATACTCATCTCTACCAAGTTAAGAGGATTTCCTTCATAGAATCACAGAATCATTCAGGTTGGAAAAGATCCTTGAGATTATCGAGTCCAACCATCAATCCTACTCTACATGTTCACCCCTAAAATAGATCCCCCAACACTACATCTAAGTGACTTCTAAACTCATCCAGGGATGGTGACTCAACCACCTCCCTGGGCAGCCCAGTCCAGTGCCTGACCACTCCCTCTGTGAAGAATTTCTTCCTGATGTCTACTCTAAACCTACCTTGTTGAAGCTTGAAGCCCTTCCCTCTGGTTCGGTCACTAATGACCTGTGAGAAGAGACCAGCACCAACATCTCCACAATGTCCTTTTAGACAGTGTTAGAGAGCAATCAGGTCTCCCCTAAGCCTGCTCTTCCTCAAACTAAACAGTCCCAACTTTCTCAATCTCTCCTCATAAGATTGATTCTCCAAGCCCTACACCAGCTTTGTTCCCCTCTCTGCACTTGCTCCAGCACCTTGATGTTTCCTTTGCACTGAGGTGTCCAAAACTGGACCCAGTACTCAAGGTGCAGCCTCATCAGTGCTGAGTCCAGGGGGACAATCACCTCTCTACTCCTGCTGGATCCAGTTTCTAATCCAGTCCAGGATGCGATTGGCCTTCTTGGCCACCTGGGCACCCTGCTGGCTCATATTCAGCCTCCTATCAATTAGAACCCCCAGGTCCTTTTCTGCCAGACTGCTTTCCAGCCACACTCTGGCTAAACAAGCCATTAAAATGGAGGCAGCAACATCTACTCAGGCACAATGACATGAATATTTAAAGCGTGTCAGGTTCAATCAGTGTAATTTATAAGCAAACTGGAAATAAAATAGGATTAGAGCAATAGAAAATATTGTAGAAAATTTGCACTTAGACACCCTTTGCTTTTAATAAAAAGTTACACTTACGGTTTAACGTGTTCTTGCACTTCTCCGTGCTTTGCTTTCTACACCGTACGTAAAACTACATAACACTTTTTACAGTCTTTCTGGCCTCCTGAGATTTTATTAATTTGGAAATTATAATACTAGAAGTTCATAACAAGAGCATGAGTTCCATCCAAACACATTCCCCTCCTGAATTACTTCTCTTCAGGCTTCCAGTAGTTTTTTTATACTACTCATTCGAAGCCTCGAGATGTTCTTCACTGTCTGTATTTTCCATCCTTTCTGTCTCAGCATCCCTGGCCCATTCTGCTTCCCAGCTCACACTCCTCAGAGGATACACTGAAGGGTCTTTCCAGAAAGCTTCTCACAAATACAGAGCTTTTCCAGAGAGAAATCTGTAAGCACTTTCTATTCACACTCAGTCATCAGCTAAGCAGCAGAGCCTGCTTTTTATCAACAGTTTTTACTTCTGGACAACACAGCTCCTCACAAGCTGTGGTTTAGAAATCAAGGACTTGTTCCACCCAGTCTGGACTGTGACAGTGCTAAAGGGGATAGTGTGATCTGTTGCATGTGATCAGCCTTTAAAATCAGTCATTTTTTAAAATACTGAATTACAAAAGTATTCCTGAACATTTTTGTTGCTTCCAAATAACAGAATCCATGTTGTTCTTTCTCACAAATAAGTTTTTATCTTCCATATTCCACCAGGACACTTCTCACCATGCAGCAAACAAATCAGCTGCAGGAGCAGTCAAACATACACCTGAAGTAAAAAGAAACATAAAAAATCCATCTGGTACTAAATACACTGTGACACTGGTAAACAGAAAACTTTCTGGCTAAGAAGTGGTATTTAGAGTTAATGGTGTCTCTCTTACACTCTGTAGGGAAATGAATAAATAACATGAACTGTTATTTATTACAATCTCAGGCATTACAATCCTTTGCACTGGTAGCAAGAAAGACAACAAGCAGCAGCAAAGAAAACTGATGGCTCGTGCAGGTTTTGGGCTAAAAGAATCACAAAATAAGACTAGCTGAACTGTCTGTAGCTGACACAAAACAGAAGAGATGCAGAAGAATTTGTCCTGCCTAAACTCACCTGAGCAGCTCTACAGGCTGAACGCAGGACCCCCGACAAATCCTCACCCTAGGAAACAGCTTAAGAATCCCACGTGCCCTTCCAGTGGGAAAAGTAAGATGTATGTAGGAGGTGTGAGTGAGGGAAGGGCAGGAAGAGGGGACACAGGGAAAAGAAAGGGAAAGGCACAGGAAGAGAGCGAAAAGAAGGACGCAAGGAAAGAGGAAGGGCTGGAGAGGGACTGAATCACTCCTTTCTCTGAAAGCATGAAAAAGCTACAGGTGATAATTGCTGTATTCTGTCTAGAGTGGGATCAGGGCTCTCTTTGAATTCATGTTTTAAAACAGACACATACACAGGCTCAAAACAAATTTTTTGCATACATCAGTCACAGCAAATTACTTTCCAATTGTTTAAAATTGGCCACGTAGCAAGTCAATAACGACCAGAACTTTAAAGTAAAAAATAATCAGAAACTCAGATTTTCCTCTGCATTCTGGAGCACAGCACCCCACACCGCCAGGTTTACCAACTGTCAGATTTGTGTTACAATTTCCATTATACTGTGTTCTCAAACAATAAAGCAGGAGGAGGGATGTTTTGTGTGTTTGCTGTCTTTTAATAACAACAACTTAATTAGACTCAAAGCTAAAAGCTATTTTTGATAAGGAATGAGAAAACCTCAAGCTGGGGTGCCCTCGGGCACCACGGCTGTTGGAGAGCTTGGAAGAAAAGTGAGGACACAGAAATGAGGTGGCAAAACAAAAAGATGCAGAAGGATATAAGATGAAGTCAAATGATAAGTGGGTATAGAGGTTTTCTGAGGAGAAAAAGAGACATGAAGGACTGCAAAAGGAGCACAAAGAAAGAAGGAAGGAGGAGACACAGCCTGAGAACTAGAAGCACACACAAACTGTCACAGGGTCATAGAATCACACAACAGTTAAGGATGAAAGGGACATCAGAGATCATCTAGTTCCAAGCCCTCTGCCATGGGCAGGGACACGTCTCACTACACCAGGTCGCCTAGAAGCCCATCCAACCTGGCCTTGAACATTTCCAGGCAGAGGGCATCCACAGTCTCCCTGGGCAACCTGTTCCAGTACCTGACCACCCCCATAGTGAGGAATTTCTTCCTAAGATCTAACCTAAATCCACTTTCTTTCATTTTGAAACCATTTCCCTTTTCCTATCAGTAGACTCCTCTGTAAATGTCCATCTCCCGCCTTCCTGTGGGGTCCCTTCAGATACTG
The DNA here is from genome assembly GCA_028565055.1 of Phoeniculus purpureus. Taxonomy (NCBI): domain Eukaryota; kingdom Metazoa; phylum Chordata; class Aves; order Bucerotiformes; family Phoeniculidae; genus Phoeniculus; species Phoeniculus purpureus. Next base: position 13,699 of record JAOXOE010027452.1, on the reverse strand, counting down.
GAAGGCTGCTGTAAATTATCGATAGAGCAGTCCGTCCATCAAGTCCACATCTGTCTAAAGCAGAGACAAGGGTGTCATGCAGGGCAGCGACAGAAGCCTTGCATAAGTCCAGGTAGATAACATGGGTCAGTCTGCCCTTATCCACCCCGTGCTGTAACCCTGTTCTAGAAGGCCACCAAATTTGTCAGGCACATCTGTCAGGCACAATCCTGACAAACTGCTGGGGAAAGAGCAGGTCTAAACAGGGAGCAGGCACTGAGTACCTGTACAACAACAAGTACCTTCCAGATTTTGCTCCATAAACCTTCAGCCGTGAAGTTTTAAGGCTATTTTAAAGTAGTCTTTCTGAACCTCAAGCAACCTCATTTTGAGTTTGATTATAATTTCCTGGATGGTGAAAAGAATATGAAAAAAAAGAACCTTGGAAAAACCTATGTTTAAATAACTCATGATTTTAGGACTCTGATTCATTCATTTTCTGACAAGTTTTATGAGTTTTATTATGGAACTGTTATTAATTGTCCTGATACGTCTCATTCATTTAGCCTCAATGTTTAATTCCTGGACAGGACTTTTTACTTCTTCACATGACAAAGGATCTCACTATATCTTAGTTCTCCTGCTTTTCTCTGTGGTATTTTTTCCTCCAGCTGATTTCTCCAATAAAACAAAGCCCCTAAGAAGGTATAACTTAATCTTTACTGATGTTTTCCCTGCATGTCTCTCATTAAGCAAAATATATTTTTGAATAAACATCACCTCTGCAGTACTTCTTTTATCAGCTTCCCTATTCTTTGTTGATTTCCTCATGGGGGACCATCTCAGATTAGATTCCCCAACAGTTTTCACTGCTATCTTTTACTGGCTGTCAGTAAGAAGTCTCATGACAGATAAAGATTTTCCTGAAAGCTTAAAAATCACAGAATCATAGAATAGTTTGGGTTGAAAGGGACATTTAAAAATCACCTCGTCCAACCTTCCTGCAGTGAGCAAGGATAGCTTCAACTAGATCTGGTTGCACAGAGTCCTGTCCAAGTTAACCTTTAATGCCTCCAGGGACAGGGTATCTACCACCCCTCTGGGCAACCATTTCTAGCGTTTCATCACCATCCTTGTAAAGACATTATTTCTTATATCTAGTCTCAATTCATCCCCTTTTAGTGTAAAGCCATTACTCCTTGTCCCATTACAACAGACCTTGCTAAAACATGTCTCAATCTTTCTTACAGGCCCCTTTAAGTGTTGAAAGGCCACAATAAGGTCTCTTCGGTGCCTTCTCGTCTCCAAGCTGAACAGCTCAAATTCCCATAGCCTATCTTCACAGGAGAGGTGTTCCAGCCATCTGATCATCCTTGTGGTCCTTCTCTGCATCCTCTCCAACAGTCCCATGTCCTTCCTGTTCTGAGGACGCCAGAGCTAGACATAGTACCTCCAGGTGAGGTCCCACCAGAGTAAAGGGCAGCAACACCTCCTTTGACCTGCTAGCCACACTTCTTTTGCTTCAGACCAGGATATAGCTGCCCTTCTGACCTGTGAGTGCACTTTGCCAGCTCATGTCCCATTTTTCATCCCTCAGTATCCCCAAGTCTTACACGAGTCGTACAAGTACGAACACAGTCTTATTTAAGTTAATGGTCATAGTAGAATTACAGAAACAGAATAGACCATCTGTACCTATCTCCCAGACAGTGCAAGGCTGCTTTCCATACTATTTTCCCAATGCCTTGTTTGGTTTTGCAGTGCATTCCACACTGTGTAAAACTTTCCTAAGCAGAAAGAGCAGTTAAACAACCAGTGTCACTCCTTCAGAAGCCTCTCATAGTTTCAGGAAAATCAGATATTATTTTATACTGAAAATATATCAATAAGGCCTTCAGGAAGGGGAAAGAAAAATCCTTGTTTTACCAAATCAATTTGATACCAATCTTTTTTTTTTTCCTGTTGTTTTTAGGGGGTTTTTTTTGGTTGTGCTTTTTTAGAGGAACCTCAGCTGGCCTCATTCTGTTTGGACTAAGGGGTAACAGCAAGAAATATCCTTTCTAAGGGAAAGGAATTAGACCTCAAAAGAAATTCACCGAGACCACATTTGAATACTTCCTTCAAGTTTAAGGCAAGTCTATTCCTTTTCCTGTTGGCTCAGGCTCTGAGGCTTTAATTCATGCCCTTTCACACTTATCTGTCATTACACATATGTCACTTCTTGAAATCCGGTCATCTACAAGAAATATAATTTATCACCATCAAATATGTACTTCCTCTCTCAGCTTCTGATCCAAGTTCTCTCCTCAGGTGGTTGCTTAGCCAGAGGCATCGAGAGGTATCTGCTACACACTTCCAAAGTTGAACAGCACCAAACTGATTCTTTCTGTTGGAGCAAAATCTCCATGGTGACAACTGCATCATGAAGCCATGACAGCTTTTCCATGAAAAAGAGCATTTTATCATGAGATTCTCATTACAAGAGTGCCCTCTATAAATGAACTGGAGTTGCTACCATAAGGGTTTCTGTAAATGAATAGATGCTATCACAAGGGTCCAAACCAGCTAAAGCTTGTCTTGCGAGTCCACATCACAGGTCTAGGTGATTCTGCTCTGGCAGGGAGATTGGACTAGATGATCTTTCAAGGTCCCTTCCAATCCTTAATGTTCTGTATGAGAGTGCGTGTGGTTCTGTGTGATTAATACTTCTGACAGAGTAGGTGCATACCCACAAATTAGATGAACACAGGGCACCATCATAGTTAGAAAAACAAGAATTTTCATACTCAAACCCAGTAGAAATAGCTTGCTCTCCTCCTCTCTCACAGGAGTGGATGGAAAGCAAGCCGGCATCATTGGGCTCAAGGGCGTCCCACTTTGCCCCACACACACGTTCCATTTCAGCAGCCTTCAGCACTAGCTTGGGACTGATTGCTCTTCATTTTGTTCCCTTTGTCACCAATACAGAGGTGGCTCCGATTCTTAAGTTTGAAGATGTCATATCAGGCTACTACAGTTTGTGTATTCATCAACATCCATACTGTGCTATACGCAACTCAGCCTTCACAATCTTTATCCAGCTAAGACTCAGTAAATGAATCACTCACAATGAAGTATCTGTTTTCCTTGAATAAAATATGTGTTTCTCTCTTGGTCAGTAAGGGCTTGTCGTAAGGACAAGAATCCATCTGGATATGTTCCTGTGTGACTTGATCTAGGTAATCCTGCTGTGGCAAGGGGATTAGACTAGATGACCTTTTGAGTTCCCTTCCAATCCCTAATGTTCTGTGATGCTTTACACACTGATTTTAACATCTGCTGTTGGGTTTTTCTGTGGTGCAATAAATAAAGGCACATTTAATAATAGATCAAAATTAATGTCTAAAGGTTTTACACAAGTGCTATCAGCTTCCTCTTGATGAACACATGACAAATCTTTCTAAAAAACTTGCAAATTGATCCTTTCAAGTTCAGATACAGGTAATATAAAATTCGTGGTGCTATTACACTGAGTCTACTATATCTCGGCCTGAAATATTAGGTGAGACCTGAACATTTTGTTAGATTAAAACTAATTTAGTAAACAAGCTTCTTTGTGACAGAATTTAAGGAGAGTAGGAGCTATTTCCCAACAGGGAGCCCATGGGCTTATGCATGAATGCAATGCTGAGAAGGATTAATGTAGAGTTGCATGAAAGGTTTCTCTGTGGGAACCACTAACGTGGCCAGTTCAAATACCTCCTGTCAAAAATTGCTTTGCAGCAGACAGGATAAGAGCAGTGAGAACACAGCTCCTATCCATACCAAAAGATTCCTCCTCGAATGCTATGTTACTTTGACAGCTGCACCAACACACTATTGTGCTGACTAGATAGTGTGCAGCAGTATAGCACACATTCACAGAGGAAAGAGGAAAAGTATAAAGATTGCCTCATCAAGCCTGCTGGCATCTCCTCCTTTTGCCTACTTCTGCATCTCATGTATCAAATAAACTTGCTGCCCTCCAGTGCCCCTCACTGTGCTATTCAAACCCCGTAGTTAAAATTCCATTTCTCTCTGCACCTCTTACTTCCCAAAGTCTCCAGCACCGACATCTGTTCTTGCAGCCACCTCTAACTTAAGACACTGTTGTTGCTTTCTCATTTCAGTTCTCTCCACGTCATACCACAATAATGTATTTCACCCAAGGCAGCCCCCATTTCCTCTTCTACTAGACTCCATTTTTTCCACTACATATGAATTCTTTGATCAAGCAAATTTCCCTCTCTCTATATTCTGGCTACAACATGCAGGCAACGCAATTTAATTCTCCTCTCAACTCCCAGGAGTTCAGCACCCTCTAAAGAGCGCCGTAGGCGCTCAGCTGTAGCTCTTCACAATATCTCCATCAATCCAATAAGGATTCAACAGCAGACTCTCTCTGTAATGCTTTTTCCTCATCCTTGATTTGACTCCAGCTTATCAGAGTCACAATTTCAGTGGTAACCCTTCTGGTTTTCATGGTACCATATTTAGCTATTCTCCTGCTTGCAAAGACTGTAATCAATGCATTTAGTTGTATGTTAAAATGGCTCTTTCATTTTGAGAGTGACTTAGTCTTTGATTCCTTCCTCTTATTCTGAACTGTGGCCTTGATTACAGTCATCAGAAAGCTCTACATCCTCTATGTTTCCAATTTCTGTGCATATAATACAAACTGTGAAACACTACTGGAGTCCCAGGCCCATATTTCTCACTGTGTTCCTCTTTTTCTTTACATCCTAAATTTAATATACTATTTTGCTCCTTAACTCTCTATATAAAATGGGTCTCAAATACTTTGCTAATATTATGAAACCTTAACTCTTCATAAATCTTTAAATATTCAGGTCCTGAAGCACACCAGTCAATCCAAAGAAACCAAATTACTCAGTGGAGTCTTTTAGATCTTTCGGTTATCAGATGTGAGTTGAACAGCTTTACTACAATCATCCTACACTCTACTGCTCAAAGACCAAAGAAGCGTAAGATTTTCCCCTTGCAAAACTGGAGTGCCTTGCAGGTTCATGCAACACACAACAAGAAGTATAGCTTCTTCAGAGGGTCTTTTGTTTCTGCTATATCTGTTTTGAGAGTGACTATCACAGAGAACTTGTGTCAGAGCAACAACTTTTCATCACGTTTTACGCATGTTATCTTTATATCTGGTGTATACGTGGCTGTCAACATGGATTCAGTGAAAGTCTTGAACTATCCGGAAACTAACTCATCTTTTTTGGGCACTTCGCTTGTTGAAGTTATTGACAGATGCCATTCTTTAGTTGGAACACAAGGTTTGTGTACTGCAGAGGTTTTGCCCTTGAAACAAACATGAGATAATTTGATAAAGAAGAGCATCATAGGAAGAGAATCACACTGGATAGTCATACTTAAGGTTGCATAACTTGCTTGACTTCAAAACTACTAAAAGACTAAAACTCCAAGACTAACAATAGTTTAAAAACTCTGAATAGCAAGCTTTAACTCTGCTTCTTTTGGGTTGCTGGGCATTTCCTATAAAATTAGAATTAGTGTTTCCAGACAGACACATCCCATGTTTTGACTATAAGTACCTTGTAGCACTGGCTACTCCTTAAACTACTGTAAAGACCTAGGGAATCATGAACGTTAACAGTGACTTGTGTTTAACAGGTCACATAATGTTTAATCCAATCCTCCAACAAAATCAACAAAAAGACAGACATTTACTCCAGGTTCTGAATCAGAACAGTATCCTGTTGTTTTGTGGTCCAATGGGTGGCCCATAGCATTTTCTCAGCAGACTAGAGAGGCTGCTAGAATATAATACAAGGCAAAAGCAGCTGTATGTCATCTAATGCCTAACCCAAAGTGACAAGGAAAATGCAAACTGGTGTTATTATTGCTTCTTGTATTTGTACTGAGAAAGGCCAAAGGGGTGCTCTCTTTCCCCAGCGGCTCTCTCAGTTAATACCTTCTGGAAACACCAGCTTGCCGGTGATCTGTAATTTGCAGCACAAGTCAGAACTATTCCCACACACAGGTAAAGCCAACACCACAGGCGTTATTTAAAAAAATGATTGTATTACAACTGATAATACCTTACCAGTACCATCTAAATTATTGGCTAGATTATTTAGGCAGGTAAACAGAAAGGGATATTTGAGAACAATTCAAGAACTGTATCAATTTCTAAGCAATATTTTTGGCAAAGAAACAGAAAGGTGAATCTTCAGGTCCCTCAGACCAGCTAGGTTAAGAAGTGGGATTGCCATCTGTCATGAATGAATCCCCAAGCATTCTTTTTCACTGTCAAACAAGCAACACTTATTCCTACACCACAATAAAAAAGGGAGATAACTTTGCAGCCCCAGAGCCTAGACAATCTTGCTCATAAAAGTCAAATGCATACACCAGTAAACATTTATCCTAAATAATGAATCACCTGGCAACATCAGCTACCGTCTTCTTTTGCAGACAACAAAACTCCTTCTAGTCACCAGAAAACAACAGTCAATCCACAATAACTGCACAACAGATCAGCAGAACCAAGCTTGTAAAGGGATAGAGAGTAGGGGGAAACCACACATTTAGAATAAATCTGGGTCAAACAGAGGGGTTTTTTTTTTCAGAACAATCAAACACTGAGAAAACTACTGATTTAATAGCAGAAGACACAATTAATGGGCCAAGAGAAAAACAGTTGAGTCTGACAGCACAATCACAGCACATTGGAAGGGACCTTGAAAGATTATCTACTCCAATCCCCCCACCACAGTAGGACCACCTAGATCAAGTCGCACAGGAACATGTCCAGATGGGTTTTAAATTTCTCCAGAGACGGAGACTCCACAACCCCCCTGGGCAGCCCATTACATGTGGATTCATTTTTTTCTCTGCCATATTCATGTCTTTTCCTTTTTCAGCTGCAATACAACACTACCATTTAGTGGTCAGACACACAAAGTGCAGACTGCAGCAGACCTGTATTTTTGTCCAAATATATGGCAATTTGTTGAGAGCAAACAGTGTCTTCATGTTATTCTAAGAACCATGAAATTAATATTACTCCAATTTCTGATGCCAAGCAACACAAAATTTCGTCCAATTTAGATGCTTGAGTGACTATTTTAGTACCTGGCAGAGCTGCTAAAATTGTTCCAAAAACTGAGCAAATTATTACTACTGAATTCTACTGTTAAATACTCCGCAACAGAAACATTAAACAAGCAATAATTGCTTGTGATCTAGTAAGTGCAAAATCCCAAAGAAGCTTGTTCATGCACTTAACTACGATGGCTAATACCCTCTGGGTCAAGATGGTCTTTATTTCTATTTATTTGATGTTCAAATAATTGCATCTTTGAACAGAAGCTGCTGGCTTCAGAGCAGTCTCTTCAACACTGTCAATGTGTTCTTCAAAAAGCAAACACTTGAGAGCTCAGTGGCTGAATAAGTCCTTTGCATGACAAAACTTCTTACTAACAGAAATCTCACAATTTGAAGGCCATGTAGAAAACCTGAGTGGTTTTTTGATCACAAATCATGTTACAAGTGAAAGTGCTACTTTTCTCATTAGCTGGGATATTACTTTTCTGATGCCATGTCCGACAGACGGACAAATTAAAATCCACACCTTCATTGTGTTTGCAATCAACAGCAGAACCCTGAATTGGATTCATGTTGTCTGCGTGTACAGTTTCTAACCTAAGGCAGAACAGGGGTGAATTTTGAATGTTCACAATTCATGACAAATTTTAGCCGATGATTTAATCACATCCTTCGAATTGCTTAAAGCAGGTAAATTAGAGGGCAGAGACCAGCTAGGGGAAACTAATTCATTCAAAAGAAAAATGCAGTCAGGTGCTAGTTTCTGGGAGTTACAATTAAAGGTTTGAAAATAAGAAAGAGATGTCTTTTAAGTGAAGAGAAAAATATTTTTAAGAGAAGCTTCTAGTGTTAGATAAAATTAAACATTGCACTCAGTCATGTTCACTGTGTTTAATAATACTGGTGCATCTCCTAATAAGGCAATCAGTGGTTCAGCTTTTTCTGAAGTACTTCAATGTATTTCCCCCAAAATCTTGAAGACTTCAATTTTATTAATAGATCTCAAAGATTATGTAAATTCCATTATTCTCGATATTTGCTTTTTCTGAATACCTGCAGATCAGGAAACACTTCTGGATTGTAACATCCTTAAATTCAAAACAATTTTTCAACCATCAAAATTTGGTTGACTTTTACCTAAAAGTGTACAACAGTTCCATTTCACAGAATCACAGACATTAGGGATTGGAAGGGACCTCGAAAGATCATCTAGTCCAATCCCCCTGACACAGCACCTAGACCAAGTCACATAGGAACATGTCCAGGTGGGTTTCAAACATCTCAAGAGAAGGAGACTCCACAAGTTCCCTGGGCAGCTCCTTCCAGTGCTCTGTCACTCTCACTGTGAAGAAGTTCCTTCTCACATTGATGTGGAACCTCCGTGTTCCAGCTTACACCCATTGCCCCTTGTCCTATCACTGGATGCCACTGAGAAGAGCCTGGCTCCATCGTCCTGACACTCACCCTTCATATATTTATAGACATTAATGAGGTCACCCCTCACTCTCTGTTTCTCCTCCAATTAAGAGATCTATCAAACACATGCTATAAAGCAAGTATGAGTCCTCAAATTAACTCTTGGAGCAGAGAAGCACTGAATTAGTTTTTCACAACAGTCGAATATATATTTTTAGAGAAGACTGCTTATTTTTGAAAAGTTCTGATCAATAAGAACCTATAAGCAGGGTCCTGCTCTGCCTGACTCAAGAGATGCTGCTGTCTGACTTCCCAGTTAGGAATTGTGGCAGCAAGGTGCAATCACATTTTGTGAGACACTGAGAGATTACACAGTATTCAGTCAGAGACCATCTTCAGGAGACTCCACTTATCCGGGAACTGGTCTGAATAAAATGTACTAGTTGTCTCAATCCAAATTTGTATGGAAATATCCAATTTGTGATTTTGCTTTAGATACTGCAACCCCCTCCGTAACGGAAATAGTACACAACACTGATTAATGCTGGGACACGTCAAAGTACACACCATTATGAAAGCAGCCAAGTCAAATACAGTGTCTACCTGGAGGCATTCGAGGAAGCAGTTTCTGAAAAGCCCCTTAGAAACAGAAATTTCCTTTCATTTGGACTGGTCTTTGGATTCAGAGCAATCCACCTTACAGTGTGCCTTTGTCAAATGTGGCGCTGTGTCTGGATTTCACGTGAGAGAGAAAGAGCATGCACTGTGCAAGCAAGCAGAGAACTGGAATTTGTTAGAGTTAGTAATATCTGAACTGAACCTACCACACCTCATGCCTGTAGCAGAACCAGACTTCAATCAGTGATCCAAATCTGTCTTTGTAAGCTTTTTAATTCCAAAATCACAGTGGTACAATGCAGGCATCACCTTAGTGTCCATGAGACAATGTTCTCAGTCAGCTTACTGATTAATGGTGCAGTCTGGTGATAATGCTGTAAACTGCACTTCTTTCAGGCATGGCCATTAATAAAGAGCACGCAGGGCAGCACTCCATCGTGCACTGTCTGGAATGTAACTGAGATGTATGATGCCTTTTGCTAGGTACGCATGCTATGTTAAAGCTCAGCATGGAACACTGAAAAAGAGCAACATGGTTGACTTCTAAAAGGAAAAAAAGGAGAAAAGAGGAAAACAGATGTCAAGGTTTCAACAAGTCATTGCACATTGCAGCTGGAACCAGGACAAAACCAACAAGACTACACTGATAATGAAGCATTTCATGCAACAATAAAGGCAATAAAAGAGCAGAAAATGCAAAACCTTAACGGCTAAACACCTTCCTCAAATTCCAGAGGGTCAGCTGAGCAGAACAATAATAGTAGTCCTTTCAATAAACAGATCAGTTGATTCAATTATTAAAGCTCCTTATGTTCAGGAAAAGTGAAAATGGAGCGGTTGTCTGCCTTCTAAGTGCAGAATATGGACAATAAATCTACAGTCCAATCCAAACAGACATTCAGACGCACGCTATCTCTTCACCAAACTATTTGGCAATAGTTTCCATTATTGCAACAGATGTTAACAAGATGGATTGAGAGAATGTTAAATAAACACTAATATTAATATGTAGGTACACCCAGCAAAGCCCCTGTTCAAATTATAAACTTCCCTAAGAGCATTTATTGGGAAATCAGTCAGAGAATACCTCGCTAGTAATTGCTGTAAATTCAAGGTATTGCCATTAATAAAGATTGTGGTCTTCAGAGAAATTACTAAGCAACACAGTGTCTACACGTACAATCCATAACAGGACTCTTGTGGAGCGATTCTTGTAACTGGAATCACAGAAATTTAGGGATCAGAAGGGACCTTGAAAGATCATCTAGTCCAATCGCCCTGACACAGCAGGATCACTTAGATCAAGCAGCACAGGAACATGTCCAGGCGGGTTATAAATGTCTCCAGACAAGGAGACTCCACAACCTCCCTGGGTAGCCTGTTTCAATGCTCCGTCACCCTCACCATGAAGAAGCTCCTTCTGATATTGATATGGAACCTCCTATGTTCCAACTTACACCCATTGCCCCTTGTCCTATCACTAGATGACATTGACAAGAGCCTGGCTCCATCCTCCTGACACCCAGCGTTCACATATTTATAGACATTAATGAGGTCACCCCTCAGTCTCCGTTTCTCTAAGCTAAAAAGACCCAGCTCCCTCAGCCTTTCCTCATAAGGCAGGTGTTCCAGTTCCTTCATCATCCTCATTGCTCTACGCTGGACTCCCTCCAGCAGCTCTGTGTCCTTCTTGAACTGAGGGGCCCAGAACTGGACACAATACTCCAGATGTGGTCTCACTAGTGCAGATAGAGGGGCAGAAGAACCTCTCTCTATCTGCTAACCACCCTCCTTCTGACACACCACAAGATGCCATTGGCCCTCTTGGCCACAAGAGCACATTGTATGCTCATGGTCATCCTGCTGTCCACTAGGATCACCAGGTCCCTTTCTCCTATACTGCTCCCCAACCTATAGTGGTACCTGAAGTTGTTCTTGCCCAGATGCAAGACTCTACACCCACCCTTGTTCATTGCATTTCTCTCTGCCTAGCAATCCAGCCTGTCCAGGTCTCACTGAATGGCAGCACAGCTTTGTGTTATCAGCAAACTTACTGACAGTGCACCCTAATCCCTCATCCAGGTCATTAATGAATAGATTAAATGGACTGGTCCCAGTACCAATCTTTGGGGGATTCCACTAGATCCAGTCCTCCAACTAGACTCTGTCCTATTGACCACCACTCTCTGGCTTCTAGCCAGCAGCCAGTTCACCATCCACCTCACTACTGTATCATCCAGACCACACTGCCTCAGTTTGGCTGGGAGGATGCTGTGTGAGACTGTCAGATCCCTTAATGAAGTCAAGACAGACCACATCCACCGCTCTGCCATCCTCTATCCACCCGGTTATGCCCTCAGAAAAGGCTATCAGGTTGGTCAAGCATGACTTCCCCTTGGTGAAGCCCTGCTGACTGTCCCGGATGACCCTCTTGTCCTTGATATGCCTGGAGGCAGCATCAAGGACAAATTGTTCCATCACCCTTCCTGGGATGGAGGTGAGGCTGACTGGTCTATAGTTACCTGGGTCCTCCTTCTTACCCCTTTTTGATGATTGGAGTGACATTTGCTGTCCTCCAGTCCCTAGGCACCTCTGGTGACCCCCCATGACTTAGAAAAGATGATGGGGAGTTGAAATAATTCATCTTCCCCTCCAGCCTTCTTTTGTTGTTTTAACCTAGTGGAAGAGTTCTCTGCTCCACCACCCAAACTGTTAACAGAGCTTTCAGTGAGGCAGGACCAGCACAGACTTCTATTGATTGTTCTCTGACTTTGACAGTGAATCTCACATGCCTAAGCTTCAAGGATGTTTTTCCAACCAATGGTTGAAAAACAGCAATTATTTCTGTCAGATAGGTATCATTTCTGATACCAACAGCTGGCCAAAGGAGACTTGAGGCCAAAAGTGATACCGGTGAATAATAGGCAAATACCTACTCATCACCTGTACTGAGAAACGCTTGAGCTCCAAGCCCTGAAACTACACTCTCTTCTATTTTTTTCCTTTATAAGAGGATGGTAACGAAGCCGGATTATTCATAGCTCTGAAAGCAGCATGGGCACATCAGTGTGCCCCTAAAGCCAAGATGATGAGCTAATCGACTTCATATTGTTAGAAGAGTCCCCACCTACGCTTTCACACAAAGGGCTGATTAGCTCACAAGTATGCAAAACTCTGGGAGGATGCCATCTTTCATCACTACCAGAATGTGTTTAATGTATGTTGCCAACAATTAAGTGTGTGTGCATACACACATGCGCAGCCGCTTGCTTCAGTCCCAGGAGCTCCACACTGGGTTGTGTTAATTTACTATGCCAGTGCAGAGCCCTGCACTAGACAGGGCTCTGCTGCTTCACTGCTGGGAGATAGAAGCACAGTAGCTACAGCCTTTGAAGCCCAAGGCAATCACAGAGTCATAGAATCACAGAATGGCTCAGGTTGGAAGTTACCTCAGAGATGATCTACTCCAACCTTCCTGCCATAGGCAGCAACAACTCTCAGCTAGACTTGGCTGCTCAAAGCCTCATCCAACCTGGCCCTCGTCCAGGGATGGGGCAGACACATCTTCTGCAGGCAATCAATTCCAGAGTCTCTCCAACCTTGGACTGAAGAACTTCTTCCTAAGATCTAGTCTAAACCTACTCTCCTTCAGTTTACAACCATTTCCTCTTGTCCTGTCACTAGATCCCCCTGTGAAAAGTTCCTCTCCAGCCTTTCTGTAGGTTTTCTTCAGGTATTGGAAGGCAGCTATAAGGTCTCCCTGGAGTCTTGTCTTCCCTAAGCTGAACAGCCCCAGCTCCTTCAGCCTATCCTCATACCAAAGGATGCCAATTTTAACACGCTTGTCCTGCTTCCAACAGCAGCAGCTGTGTCAGAAGCAGTCACAGGCTGAGGGTGCCTGAATGGGGAGCAATGGGATGAATCTGCAGCATGTGGTGACTTCCACCACTCTTGCAAGTGTCACAGGGCAAGAAAGCTGAAAGCACTTCATCATCCAAGTCACCAATGGAATTACCAAGTATGTGTAGATGTACCGAAACATGCTCTTTCCACGTGATGCTGTGCACCATATAGGAAGATCAAGTAAGGAGCAGGGCTATTACACAGATGATGATATGAAGTATGGCTCAATGTTTGGTGGCATTTAGCACCTCTTCCCCATCACCCCCTCATGGGATGCAGATGGGTACAACACTTGTCTCAGTAAATACTGGTTTTACATTGTTTGCAGTAGCACCCCTATTAAAAAAGCTTCATGGCCGAAAAGGGAAACAGCCATGGTGGGAGGAATGGTGAGGGAAAGTCTTTTGAAGCAACACGTTCCCCACTTCCTCCAGTAGTGAAGCTGTGCTGCTCAGAGGAACACACATGCTGAGTCTGCATGCAGCCCACTGCTTACAAATCACTGACATTGTGCTTGCTCCTTTTCAATGTCCATCAGCAGCCCTCAAAGTGCAACAAGCTAGAACAATCTTCTTATGTCACAGCTTTATGTCACAGTATCACAGTAATGATAAGGTTGGAAAAGACCTTAAAGATCATCCAGTCCAACCTACATCCAAATAAACCAAGTAAACCT
>JAOXOE010027451.1:0-18358 GCA_028565055.1 Phoeniculus purpureus | reverse complement strand
CTAGGTGATCCTGCTGTGGCAGGAGGATTGGACTGGATGATCTTTTGAGGTCCCTTCCAATCCCTAATGTTCTGTGAGTGTGATTCTGTGGTCTGAGCTGCTGGTCCCAGCTCATGATGCTGCTGCTGTACAAAGTTGAGGTTATCTTCTGGGAGGAAGGAGGGCCGAGGGAAAGCCACCAGCAGAGGAAACGGCTGCGTAAACTTCCTCTCCCAGATTCCTGTCTGTGCTCTGAATGCTCCTCTCGGGACACAGGCTCTCAGCTTGGAGGAGACTGTGACCTGAGGGCTATGTACTTCCTGGCCATGGACACATGGAAAAGTGCTTCTGGAGAAGGGTTTCTGCTCTCAGTGACAAAGATTCTTCCTGTGGGACCAGGCACTGCCTTAGAACCACTCTGCTCTGTCCCTCTCCTTCTGCAGGCTCTCAGCTTGGTGGCTCCTCTGCCAGTGTTAGGTTCCTTAAGCCACCAGGTCATTCCTATCCTCATCTTCCTCCTCTCTAAACTGCCAGTTTAGCAGCTTTGGTGGTCCCTTGAGTATAAGCTGCTGGTTTCCCCCATTTATAAGAGTCTGTGTAGAATTTAGCCAGTGTTGGGCCTCTGTGCCCTGCTCTGTGGTCAGTGTTGCAGTAGATAAGGAGGAGATGTGCTGCTGGGGAGGGCTGAAGATGAGGGGAAGCTGCTGGTTCCTGGGGGCTGCTCGTGGACTGCCACGTGTGCCCCTACCCGCTGATGCTGGGAGCTCACTCACAGATGAGCTCCAAATGTTCAGCAATCAAAGGGGTTGGAAGCCAAGGCAGCCGAGCCCTTGGTTCCCCACCAAGATAAGAAACAACAAAAATCCTTTTAAAACATTTAATGTTTTCAGCCGTTTCCTACAGCTCCCTCCTCTCCCACATTGCGCCTTAGTTCCTGTGGCACCAGAATAGATCCTCTGTATGGAAACACTCTTCCTCTCCACTGTTGTTTCTGGAAGAGGCCAGAACGACCTTCCAGCGTCCCAGCTCCTTTCTGCCGGGGCCATGGGTTGTAGGAGGGGAGGAAGTGGCCGAGCTCCAAGCTGAGGGCAGGGGCAGGGACCTGCTGACTGTGCTCTTGGCCCCCAGGGGCTGGCAGGATATCTGCTCTTTGTGCACCACACGGCGAGGCAGGACCACGTAGGACTCCTGCTTCCTCTGCAGCAGCTCTTATGGTCTGGCCTCTGCTCCCTGGCAGTGCTGCTGGCCCCTCATCCAGAGTTACTTCACATCCCACCGACCTTTTCCCTCTGAAGGCGTCTGGCTGTCTGCAGGACTGTGCAGGGGATGGGGTCTGCAGGGCCTGAAGCCCTGATCTCTCACAGCATGAGGATGAAGAGGCCACCCTCAGCCTCTCCTCTCTTACACAATCAGAGTCATAGGTTGATTTAGTTTGTGAGGGAGCTCAGAGCTCCCCCAGTGCCAACTCCCTGCTGTGGGCAGCAACACTTCTCACCAGACCAAGTTGCCCAGAGCCTCACCCAACCTGGCCTTGAATCCAGGTAGAAACCTTCAACCTCCAACCACCCCTGGGGATGCTGAAGTTTAAACCTCTCCTTTCAATGCCATTTCTCCCTTCTTTTTTGTTCTCTTCAGTTTTCTCACTCTGGCAGCTCCCACTTTCTCCTCTGAGGCCATTCCTGTCTTTCCTTGCACTCGATAGCATCACCTGTTGTGCTTTTTGTGCTCAGAGTAAGGATTTGGGGTGGGGGGAAGGGGCTCTTCCCTCCACGGGATCCTAATGGAGTCTTTCTGGATTTACTCTGTTCACTCCCAATTCTCTGGAAGTCAGTGAGTTCCTTCTCCTCAGTGTCTTGAGCACTGGCTGCCAGGACCTGTATGCAGGCAGCTGATTCCTGCTCTCAGAAGTATGAATTTTTAAACTGCTCCTTGGAAACCTTTTGAGGCTAGAAAGAGGTTTGACACTTCTGTTCCCAACCAGACCTGATTTGATGGTGTTTTCAAGGAATCCTAGCATGGCCAGGGTTGGAAGGGACCTTAAAGATCATCTAGTTCCAACCCCTCCTGCACAGCCAGGGACACCTTCACTAGATCACGTTACTCAGGGCCCCAACCAACCTGGCTTTCAACACTGCCAGGGATGGCACAGCCACAACTTCCTTGGGCAACCTGTTCCAGCATCTCCCCATCTTCACAACACTTGTTCCTCGTGTCCAACCTCGATCTCCCCTCTTCAAGTCTGGAACCCTTTCCCTTTGGCCTCTTGCTATGCACTGTGTCAACAGTCCTCCTCCAGTTTTCTTGCAGCCCCCTTCCTTCAGAGATTGGAAAGCTGCTAGAAGGTCACCTGGGAGCCTCCTCTTCTCCAGGCTGAACAACCCCAAGCTGCTCAGCCTGTCCTCACAGGGAAGGTGCTGCAGCCCTCTGAGCATTTGAGTTACTCTGCTCTGGACACCTTCCAGGAGCTCTGTGTCCTTCTGGTGTTGGGGACTCCAGAACTAGACGCAGAACCTCCAGGTGGAGTCTCACCAGTACAGAGCAGAGAGGGGCGAATCCCCTCCCTTGACTGCTGCTGGAAATACCAGGAAAAATGATTCTTTACAGCTGGACTTGGGGCTGCCACGGGGATTCGTCTGTCCCTACATCCTGTCCACTCACTTCTGTGGCAGGAGTCGCCTTCTCAGATCCAGAACTGTCTTCAGTCTGTCTCTACATCAAATTTCAAACCTCAGCGACACAAAAAGCCACTGGTTTTAGGTTTTCACCCATCACATTTCTTTCCTTCTTAGTGGTGTTTGATTGCACTGAGCTGTGAGTCGTTTGGAGCCACTGTTTGTGTGAGGAGCAGGCGGGGTGGTCCTGCTTGGTTTGCTGCACTAACTGCTGCTCTGGCACCTTGCACAGATCATCCTGTGGATCGGGCTGGGAATCCTGGTTATCAGCACCTACACCACCCTCTCTGCCTCTGAGGATGCCCCAGTGAAGACAGAAGCGATAGGCTTGGAACACCTCAACCGAGAGGAGAGCAGAATTGACCAGGATGCCATCAAAATCCCAGGTGTGTGTCTGCTTGAGTTGTGCTCCCCACCTCCACCTCCTTAATTTTTATGATTTTTAAGAAGTGTGGTGGCAGCAGGGCCAGTTCCAGACAGCTCCCTTCATCTTCCCAGCATCCTAAGGACTGTTCCCAAGTAAAGCTCCACTTTTGCCTTCTGGAAAGGCTTCGTTTGAGCTCCAGTGGTACCTGGCTGGGAACTGTTCTCTTAGGAAGGGAAAAGAAAGGTGTGGGGGCTGGGTTTCCCCATATGGGGAAACAGAGCATGGATCATCCCGTTTCGGACCATAATCACAGCTCTGTGAGCACAGCCCAGCACTATGCACCTGTACGAGGGCTGCGAGCGGCCACACAGGACTGCTCTTCCCCTCTCTCCACGTCTGCCAGCGCATTGTCCATCGCTCCAGTAACCAACCGTTCACGATGCTGCAAGGTATGGAAATTTATGGGCGCTGACTTTTGCTGTTTAGAGTCGCAAGGATATAAATTTGAGTTGGCTTTGAGCTCTGACAAAGCCCCTGATTATCCCACAGTTTTGTTTACCGCCTTCCCCTTATTTATTATTTGTTTACCATGGCTCTTGATGGAATTATGGCCAGTCCCTCCCTTCCCCAGCTGCAAGGCCATCGCTGGCAGGTGTCCCCTGACCCTGTGCTGCCCCACAGCTCTGCCTGGATCCTCTTGCTTTATTTTAGTTTTTTTGGTTCTGCTTCTTGAGGGGGAGAACTGGCTTAAAATATCCTTGTGGAGATTGGGAACGGAAGGGAGAGAAATGGGCTGTCTCTGGTGGAGATTATCCTCCCTCCTGGCTGCGGTCCTGCCCAGCAGCTTGGAGAGTCTTTGAGACACCAGTGCTGCTGCCGATAACATTCACTCCGGGGTTGCTCCATCCATGCTTGTGGTTCACCAGCGTCTTCCCAGGCAGTAGAGTGCCCTGTGAGCTCTGAGCACAGAGATGCTCATGATCCCTCCGTTGAGCTCAGCAGGGCCGGGAGGGGGAATGCGATTGAATTCTCCCATCTTGTTTAATTTCGAAGCAGTAACGGCCAGAGAACAGCTGCTCGTTTCAGGAGTTCATGGCTAATGACACCGGGTTCTGGGAACATAAAACGTCCCATAAAAGGCGGTGCCCGCTGGAGTTCGCTCCATATCTTCCCTGCTGCTTCCTGGCTGATCCAAGCAGCGCCTGGCACAGCAGCAGTACCCACTGTGTGTGCCCGGAGCTCGTTGGCATCGGCCCTTCTTGCCTGACACTCGCTGCAGGGTTAAACACCTAGGAGGAAAGTGGGTTTAGTGGTCTGGGATCCTAAATTGTGTCTGGTCCTTTCTGTAGTGGGGCTGGATGCTCCATCCCAGGGAGCAGAGCCCGGCCTGGGCGCTCTATCCCCTGAGGCTGGAGCTGGGCAGAGGAAGCAGGAACAAGGGCTGCCCCAGGAGAGCCGCTGCTGCCAACCCTGGATCCGCCCCAGCTTTGCCAGCACAGGATGTCGGTTTGACTAGCAATGAGCAGCATTAAATGGTGCCCTTCTTCCCCCTCCCCTCCTCGGCCTCACCCCGCTTGTTTTGCAGCGAAAACACTGCGGCAGCTGCTTCCTGCCGATGGAGAGCTGCGCAGGATGTGGGGCTGCCCCACATCACCTGGTCGGGGGCACAGCTGCTCAGTGGCCCTGGCTCGGGGCTGGGTGCTCAGCCAGTTCCCTGAGCCTTGATGCCCGCAGCCAGGAGCCATTTGGCCCTCGGGGTGGGGGGGCTGTGCAGGGAGCTGCTTTCCCCGCCTGACTTTTGCCTGTCAGCATGTGAGAGGAGTTTTATTGGCCTCTTTGATGTTGTGGAGACCAGAACTGTAGAGACTTTCATTAAAGCCCTGCCCCGTGGGCCGGGGGATTATGAATATTAGAACATTGCCCTTTTATGTGAAGGCAGTATTGACCAGCAAGCTCTGCAGAGAGGAGCTGGGGGGGGGGGTTTATTCCTAACAACACCCCAGTTGCCCCTTGCAGCCCTTTGCCCCGTAACACTGGAGGTTTTTACTGTCAGCAGCTCTTCAGGAAAAGGTATAAAACCCCTTTCAGGGCCGCTATGCTGCCCGGCGCAGCGTGTGCCCAGCCGGTAAAAGGTTGCTAAGCTGCCTCGGAAAGCTCACGAAGGCAATTATCCATTTAAGAAAGAAAAAAAAAAGCTAATTAGGCAATTTCTCTCTGTGTTTGAAAGCACCCTAGAGGGTCTCATGGGGTGGATTAAGATTTTGTAATATTTTTTTTCAGCTCCTTACTCCATCGTCGCTGCTTCGGTTTCTTCCTCTGGCCTTGCGCAACGGTCGGGTAACAAAGACCCCATTCACCCTCCTCGTACACTTATCCTGTGCGCTCCGAGGAGCCCCTGAGCTGGGGACCCTTTGCTTGTCACCCTTCTACTGTCCTCCTGGGTGTCTTGGTCTGGGTTGGCTAAAACTCAGGGCTGCGTTTGGCTTCTCAGCTGCTTTGAGTTCCCCCATCCCTGTGCCTTTGCCCCCTGAGGAAGAGCCCTGCCTGTGGGTTATTTCTTCGCCCCCCGAGGAAGAGCCCTGCCTGTGGGTTATTAGCCAGAGCAGCCCTGGCCATGTGTGAACGGTGGATTATCCAGAGCTCCTAATCGCGGCAGGAACAGCTTGGCTCTGCTGCGGCTCTCGCTGGCGCTTTGTGCTTTGAGAGAGCTTTTAATAGCGCCTGTGACACAGAAAAGGGAGCCATCAGCCGCTCGTAATTTGGGTTCAGTTTTACTGCCGGGGCGTCGAGAGACAACTGTGAACTAATTTCAGTGATGCCATTCGATAACCTTGTGAAATCTGTCACCGTTTCGCCGGGGCGGGGGGAGTTCCTGCAGGCGCAGCTGGGGCTGCCTGGGGCTCCCCAGGGACCCTGCTTGTCCCTGCTCAGCACAATTCGAGGGCAGCGGTTTGCCCCATCCCTCTGTTCCACTTCATTTTCCTCAGCGTGAGCTCGTGGATCTCGCTCTGTTTCACCACTCAGAAGTAATTTGAGTCTGGAGCGGGGCTGGTGCAAGCAGCTCCTGCACCCCATGTTCCGCATCAGTCCTCATCCCATGCTTCAGAGAAGCGGGTGCTGTTTCCTAGGGATCCTGTGCTGTCCCAGGGTCCCTCTATTAGATCGCTCACAGCTCAGGGGGATCTCAGCAGGGCACGTCCTGCTGCCTCTCCCGCCAGCAGAGTGTGTGCGGATGCAGCGTTCGGCTCCACTCGTCGCCGCGGTGGGTGAGAGCGGTAGGAAAACCATGTGAGGAGGGATTTAATGCCTTTCTGGGACTGTTGCTGCTATCCAAATCAGAAGCAGGGGAGGGGGGAAGGGAAGCTTTTAGGGTTGCTAATCATGAAGTTTTATTGCAGCCTGGAGAGGCTGTTGGCAAACCACAACACCCCCCCCATCCACGCACGCACACCGAGGAGCGCAGAGAGCCCCGCGCCGAGTGACGAGAGCGTCGAGCCGCGAGGAGCAGCACAAGCCGGCAGAGCCGCAAACCTCCCGGTGCTGCCGTAACACCCAGCTCCTCTCGTCCTAAGCCAAGAAGCTTTTACAGCCTCTCAGCCCTGACGCTGCTCATAAAACACCAAGAGCCGCAGCGTTACCATAACACCACTGCGAGGGGACCTGGCGGGGTGACAAGGCACCCCCCCTCTGCTCTGCACTGGTGAGACTCCACCTGGAGGTTCTGCGTCTAGTTCTGGAGTCCCCAACACCAGAAGGACACAGAGCTCCTGGAAGGTGTCCAGAGCAGAGTAACTCAAATGCTCAGAGGGCTGCAGCACCTTCCCTGTGAGGACAGGCTGAGCAGCTTGGGGTTGTTCAGCCTGGAGAAGAGGAGGCTCCCAGGTGACCTTCTAGCAGCTTTCCAATCTCTGAAGGAAGGGGGCTGCAAGAAAACTGGAGGAGGACTGTTGACACAGTGCATAGCAAGAGGCCAAAGGGAAAGGGTTCCAGACTTGAAGAGGGGAGATTGAGGTTGGACACGAGGAACAAGTGCTGTGAAGGTGGGGAGATGCTGGACCAGGTTGCCCAAGGAAGTTGTGGCTGCGCCGTCCCTGGCAGGTTGGTTGGGGCCCTGAGTAACGTGATCTAGTGAAGGTGTCCCTGGCTGTGCAGGAGGGGTTGGAACTGGATGATCTTTAAGGTCCCTTCCAACCCTGGCCATGCTAGGACTCTATGATTACACATAGGTGCTTTCTGCAAACCCCATCCAGCCTGGCGTGGGTGTCTGTGCAGCATGAGGGGTCGTTAATTCACGCCCCGATGATGAACTTAATTCTCTTTCCCATCGAGCAAATAATGGCTTCGAGGCAACTTGGCCTCATTACGGCAGAGGCTTTTGTTTTTGTTTGGGTCTTGGTCGAGGTTTTTGTTGTTGTTTTGTTTTCACATTGTTTGCAGAACCTGCCTCTGGGGGTTGGGATGGATGCTGCTCCCAGCAGCTAGGCCACCCCCAGTCCCTCCATCCTCTTCTAAGGAGGGTTTCACCTGCTGCAGGGTCCTCTGGCCGAGCCGGGTTGGTGGTGAAATGATCCCCTCTCCCTCGGTTTTCACTCTGGATCATCGTTGTCTCCCCTTTTGCCGTGGGTCTGCCTGTGCCCCCCTCACACTTTTTGGGATCCTCCACTTCCAGCTGTGCCGCAGCCGTTGCCCAGCTTCATGATCTAATTAACAGACCCCAAACTCATCCCAACCACCCAGCTTTCCTCCTCCAACAGAGTGAATAATTTCCTTGCTGTGAGACCAGTACTGAGCTGGGAACATCCGCAGCCGCTCCGAGCGCTCCCCTCGTCAGCCTCAGCCTCCAGCTTCCCAGGGCTGCGGTCCAGCGCTGGGCACCACTTCCTTGCTCCGTGGCTGCTTTTTCCCTGATGGAAGGAGCGTCCTGCCCTGACTTGCTGAACCCTGGGAAGTCCCTCAATGAAGAGAAAAGGGACCCTTGGGTCCTAGATTCCAATTTCTCAGAAAATCCACATCCTTTTTTCTCCTCCCACCATCATTCCCCAATCCAAAGGAACTGGGAAAAGCTGGCCAGCCCCCACGCACGTCCCTGCAGCTCCGGCTTTCTGGATCGACACTGGGTTCCTTCTGGCACCGATCCCTCTGGGCCAGGAGTTTGTACTTTAGTTCATTGGGGGTTTTTTTTGTGTCTGTTCCCAACGCAGGGTAGGGCCCACGCAGCTGAAGTTGTGGAAATCTCCTCTTTCCCATGAGTTCATCCCGTAATAAATCGCACCAGCCCCGCGGAGGGGGAGGAGAAGTGGGAGAGATGTTTATAGAATTCATTCCCCAAAGGAAATCGCGCAGGGGAGGGCAAATGGGGGTGGTGGCAGGGGAAGAGTTGGGGATTTAGTTGTTGTTGTTGTTGTTACAGAAGAGAGAGTTTGAATTTGATTTTTTTTTTTTAGGATTTTTTTTTCCTTTTCTCTTTGGATTTCTGTTGGATGGAAAAAAATCTGCAGAACAACTTGAGTGGCTGGGAAACCATTCCGCTTCCTCCTCTGCTGCTCTTGTGTGAGCAAGAGTTCACTCCCTGTGGCTGCGTGGGTCGACTTCTGGCAGTCCAGGGGTCAGAAAGGGCTGTTCCCATCCCATGGGATGGGCCACCAGTTCCATGTGGTTGATCCAGTAACTGGCCTGACTGGGATGAGTCTTCCAGAAACATCCCAGGGAGAGATGAGGGGAGTTTCCCTGTTTCCCAGTGCCTCTTCACCGCCGTCTGCAGGGTTGTGCCGCTCTCCTTCCTTTCCCCTTCATCCTCCTTGTGGTGTCCAAAGCACAAAAACCAGGGGGATAAGTAAAATGATAGAGGTTTTGAGCCGCTTTGCAGTCGCAGAGCCAGTGCAGGAGGGTAATTATTTGGGCTGCGGCTGGACCCCCACCTCAGTTTTCTGCTGGTCCTCAGGGGTCTGGAGCAGGGAGCTGGGATGATGCTACCATCTGCCGGCGTCAGCTTGCAGCCGCAGCCACCTCCATCGCAGCCCAGCCTGCCTGCCTGGCCTGGCCTTCCCCTCCCTGCTATCCAAACCCTCCATAAGAACCTGCTGTAGGGAAAACAAACCCAGTGACCCCAGAACAGGAGTCCTGCTGATCCCTCTGCGCTGAGGCTGGAGGGGAAAGGGCTGCCAGGCTCAGCGAAGGGGCTTGAGGCAGACAAAGCCCCTGGAGCAGCTGCGCAGAACCCCACGCAGTTAATGAACCCTCCTTCATCTGCAGATCAGAACCCACCGGTGGAGGAGGCGGAGGATGACCGCAACAAACCGAAGCTGCTGGTGGATGAGAAGGAGGAGATGGAGCAGCCCCAAATCAAGGTGCCCATGGAGGTACCCAAGAGAGAGGAGGAGGAGGAGAGAGTGAAGCCAGAGGAGAAAGTGCAGCTCGACCGTCCTGACCAAGGTAACCAGTAACCTGGGGAGAGGGTCTCAACTGGGGGGGGAACCAGTGACATTGTGAGGCTGTTTGGGATACAAATCCTGATTGCTGCTGGTTACCTCGTGGGCAGAAGGTGGTTCAGTACCTCCTGCTCTCGGGGCTTGTTTGGAACACAGCAGGGAAAGGCAGGGCTGAAAGAGAGAGGGTGCTGGGTGCTCTGTGAACCCCCTGCCTGTCCCCTTTGCTCTGCAGCCCCAGGCCCCCCTAACCCTGCCTGTCCCCCACCCCAGGGATCGCCCTGCCCGTGGGGGAAGCCCATCGCCATGAGCCACCCGTCCCGCACGACGAAGTGATCGTGGACATGGGCCGGGAGCAGGAGGAGTCGAATGAGAACAAACCGGTGCCCGGAGGAGCCGACAGCCATCTGCTCAAGGATCCAGCCCTGCCCGACCCCCAGGAAGAGGCTCTTGACCCCAGACAAGGGGAGGCAGCGATGGCTGAGAACCAGGCTCAGGGCAAGACTGAGGAGCCTGTTAAGAACCTGAAGAAGGTGCAGGAGGTGGCAGTGCAGCAGGAGGAGAGGCCGCCCTACAAGGAGCTGGAGCCAAATAAACCAGGGCTGGAAGTGGTACCAGAGGGTGAGAAGAAAGCTGAGGCTGCAGGGGACAGGGAGAAATCAAAGCTCCAGCTCCCCAGGAAGGCAGAGGAGGCTGCCAAGTCCCTGGAGAAGGAAGGTGACCCTGGTAAGCTCCAGCCACGGTGGCTCATCTGAATAAACTCCTGTTTGAGAGGCTGAGAGAGCTGGAGGTGATTAGCATGGAGGAGATTCAGAGGGACCTTCTCCCTCTCTCTGACTCCCTGATGGGAGGTTGTAGTCAGATGGGGGTTGGGCTCTTCTCCCAGGCACCCAGCATCAGGAAGAGAGGGCAGGGCCTGAAGCTGCCAGCTGAGGGTTAGGTTGGATATTAAGAAGCCCTTCCTCATGGAAAGGGTGCTCAGACCCTGAAATGGACTGTCCAGGGTAGTGGTGGCGTTTTCATCCCTGGAGGTGTTGAAGGAGAGCCTAGCTGTGGCCCTTAGTGCTCTGGTGTGGCTGCTGTGGTGACGTTAAGTCCTGGTCTGGTTTGGATGAGCTCAGAGGGCTTTTACAGCCTCAGCAAATCTGTGGTTCTGTGATTCTGTTGGCCTGTAATCCCCAAGTTGGGTGATTCCTACCCCCATCCCCTTGTTTCCCTTTTGAATTTCACAAGCCTGCCCCAGGAGTGTGTGCAGCCTCTCCAGCAGCTGTTGGGGTGGGGATGAGGAGGAGGAGGAAGCTGGTGGCTTTGACAGCTAATCTAATACCTGTCAAACAGTTGTTTGCTGGCTGGCTAACTGGCAGGTGCCAGGCTGTTCCCCCCAGCTCACTGGGGACACGGAGCCGGGAGATCTTGACAGGTACCACATTGCTAAGTGGCCGTCTAAAAGGCAGTTAGAGCAGTGGTTGCATTTTAATTGGCCGGGGTAGTTAGCGCTGGCTGGCTGCCACCACTCTGTACGATGGTTAAATATTTATTTATTTATTTTTATTGCTTCCCCTGCAGCCATCGGCTTCGATAGAAATGGTGTTGGCTGGGGCAGGGAGGGAGGGCCGTCGCGTGCAGTCAGTTCAGACAACATCTGCTGCCTGAGCGGCTGCTTTCATCAACTGCAAAGCTCTGTCCGTGTGTTCTAGCTGCAGGTGGAAAGCAGGAGCTGCCTCTCCCGGACAGAGCAGATCCGCCAGAGGCCCGAAATGCTGAGGAGAAGCCACAGGAGAATGCAGAGAGCAAGCTGGAGGGTGAGTGTGCATCCCTGGGGAGTGCTGGGGGGTTTCTCTCTGCAGGAGGTGCCTGCTCGTGCTGGCACACAGCTGTGTGCTGGCATCCCCTCGGCTTTGGCAGCAGCCACTGCCTGTCCCCATGCCTGGCCGAGGACATGAGTGAAACTGTTTGCCTGGTGCTGGAGACCCAGCAGTGCAGTGGGGAGGTGGGGGGCATCACCTTACGGCTTGTGGAGCAGGGCAAGAAGAGACCTAGGCAGACAGCTGAGCCAGGGAGCGGTGGCAGAGCTCCTTCTGCAGAGCCTTGGTGCTGGTGCAGTGAGTCCTTCGTCAGGCTGAGCCCATTGCCTTGCGAGGGGGTTCGGAGCCCCAGCTCAGCCTGTGGGTGCAGGGCTCCTGCAGCTCCTCACTGCTGTTGTAGTCTGGAGGCAATGGGTGTTCAGCTCCTGAGGATGGTGTCACCCTCCTCTTTCTTCGGTGATTCCATCTCAGTTCTTCTCGTTCCGTTCTGCATCATGACGGGACTTCAAAACCGAGAGGGGAAGCTTGTGCTGGGTTTGGACCATGAGGACATTTTGAGGAGGATGAAGTAGTTTCTGTGGGGTTTTCAATCTCAGTCTGTGTGGCTGGTCCCATTCTGGGTGGGGTGTCACCTAAAGGTGCTCTGGGCTGGTTCTGCTCCTCTGCCCTGAGCCGAGCTCCGTACCCAGCAGCAGGTACGGTGGGAAGGCATCCCAGGGCAGTTCCTCACCGGCTCCGTGGCTGCCCTGTGAACTCAGGTAACTTCATTTCCCCACTGTTTGAGGTGGATTTTGTGATGAGTTCCCATTAAAATCCAGCCAGAGCACCGGCCCAGCTCTGCTTTCCCCACGGTCCGAGGAGGAGCTGGGAGACAGCATCACCTCTTGCTGCATCTGTGGAAGAGTTGAGCTGCACGAGTGCAGGCGTTGGTGCCTGTTTGCAGAGCTCCTGGCCAGAAAGGCTTCCATTTGGCCCCAAACCTTCGCCAGCCCAAGCAGTCCTGTGCCGGGTCAGGACCCGCAGAGCTGGGTAGAACCGGCTTGTGGTTTGATTGTTTGTTCTGAGCAAAGTGTGAGAAATAAACGACTCCCCAGGAGTCAGGCAGTTGCTCTGTTGAAGCAGCCGAATTCACCGCCTGAAAATGGAGCGGAAGGGGGGGGATTCCAGGGGCCCTGGGCTGCCGGCACCGTAATGTGAACTGGAAATACTGCCCTGTAATCACCCTGTGGGTGATTAGCTGGGTGGGGGAGGCTGCGTCTGCTGTCCAAGGGTGGGCTCCCTGTTCCATTGAAAGGGTGTTTGACGGGCTCCTCTGTTTGGATGTTATTTCCTGTGGGGTCTAACAGCCTAGAAACACCTCAAGGACCACAGAAAAGCCACCTGCTGTGGCAGGGGGCCAGTTGCACACAGGTTCCTACCCTCCCCGTACCGTCCCACAGACCTGGGTGTGTGTGTCCTGGCACAGAGACGTTTCCCTGCAGCCCCAGGACTCATTGTAGGTGTCTGACTTGTGGCCAGTGAAAGGGGGCGAGGGCCTTTTGCTTGGTCCCACGTGCCCCTTATCTGCTGGTGGGGCTGGTGGGCAGGGATTTCCTCCTCTGACATGGTGTAGGAGCTGCTTTATCACTGTGGTGGTGGCGGCAGCCCGACGCAGGGCTGCTGTTTGGGGGGGTGGGTTTGAGCAGACCGACACCTGCGCTGCTGCTTTGGATGTTGAACCGTTGACAGTTATGTGGGGTCCCAGCCCCTTCACTGGGCTCAAACATTCAGCAAGGGGTTGGGGAGGGTGTTTTCCTGTTGTGGCTGAGGCCACACCTTCACGTGGTGGAGCCACCAGAGCAGTTTCTTGTTGCTCAGGGGCTGTGACCCCCTGTGAATGGTTGGCTCAGTCTGTGCCCCGTGTGTGGGGTCCGTGTGGGTTATCCCGCTGTGCAGGCTCTGTCCCTCTGAACTTTGCTGTCTCAGGGCTCCATTTCAGCAAGCTGAAGCTGTTGGAGGAGCTGAGCTGTGGCAGCACTGGGGATTTCCCTTGTGGCTTTAGAAGCAGCACCTCCTGCCTGTGCAGCTGAGCATCTCACTCTGACCCGACTTGTGCCTGTCCTGCCCTCTTCCATCTCCTGTGCCAAGCAGCCACCTCATGTTCCCTGTGCTGACAGCCCAGCAGATCCCCTCCCCTCTACCATCTGCCTCAGAACCTCCCTGAGCAGGTTTTGATCCCTCAGACTCAAATCTCAGGAGGGCAGAGGTTGGTGTTGGCACTTTGGGGCTCCTGGAGGAGTGCTGAGGCCCATCCTCTCTCCATCCATCCCAGCAGTGTTGGACCTTCCTGCTGAGGAAAGCTCCTGCAGCCCCTGCGGCACAGAGAGGTGATCACAGAGTGGGGTTGGGTCACGGATTTAGTTCTGGTTCTTCTTTCTCTCCCCCTTTTCTAGAAGCAGGACAGGCAAACCTGCTGGACCAGGCGGTGCTGCTGCAGGTGATCAAGGAACAGCAGGTTCAGCATAAGCAGCTTCTCGACCAGCAGGCAAAACTGCTTGCAGTGATCGAGGAGCAGCACAAGGAGATCCACCAGCAGAGGCAGGAGGAGGGCGGAGAGGAGAAGCCAAAGCAAGGTAAAGCTCGAAGGAGGTTGTAGCGAGGCTGGTACTGGGCTCTGCTCCCAAATTATTGATAAGGATGAGGGGAAATGGCCACAAGTTGCATCAGGGGAGGTATAGATTGGATCTTAGGAAGAAGCTCTTTCCTGAGACAGTGGTTGGGCACTGGAACAGGCTGCCTTGGGAGGTAGTGGAGTCCCCATCCCTGGAGGTGTTTAGAAACCAAGTAGCTAGAGCACTTGAGGCCATATTCGAGGGGTTAGAGAGCTGTTGGGATGAGGGCTGCACTTGATGAACCCAGAGGTCCTACCCAGCCAAGATGATTCGATGATTCTGTAAGGTAGGGAGATCTCCAAAGAGTGACCGGTTCCCTCTGTGGGCTGAGCACTGCCTAAAGCTGCTTTAAAATTGAGGTGGGGATGATCTCAGTCCATTCAGCACCTGGTAGAGACCCCTATGTGACCCCCATTTCTGAACTGAGGGCCCCTGGGCTCAGTACACGGGGGTAACGATCTGCCCTACAGCTCTCCTGACTCTCCCATTGATGCTGGGAGCTGCTCTCCCCTTGTGCAAAACATGGTGGCAGGAGGAGGGGATCCTCCCTCTTCAGGGAAAGCTCTGACAGGTTGGTTCTGTGTTCTGCAGTGGAAACGCAGCAGGAACCCGCTGTACCTGCCTCCAAGAGCAAAGAGGACGAGGACCCCCGGGTTAAGCAGGAAGCTGCCGTGAAGCCACTTGGCAAAGAGCTGGTGGAGCAGCCAGTGGTAGGCATGGAGCAGCGACCTGTTGACTCCACGGAGCAGCACAGGGTGGCTGCGGGAAAGCTGGGAGAGGCTGGGCACAGGCGTGAGATTCCTGGGGCTCCTGCCAGGGAGTGGAAGGTGTTGCCACGGGACAATGAGAAAGCTGTGAAGATTCCCCCAGAGAAGCAGGATCCCCTTCCCAGAGATGCTCAGCACGCTCTGGCAGCCAGAAACCACCTAGAGAAGCAGCAGCAGCCCTTGGCAGAGGGTTTGGGAGGAGATCGTGAAGCCAAAGCTGGAAGAGACATCTACGAGAAGAAGAATTCTGTGGAGGTAGCTACAGCTCCCATCCAGAGGGAACAGCTGGGGGCTGCCAAAGTTCACGGAGCAGCAGGAAAGAGTTTGGAAAGAGACTTGGGAGTAGACCTTAAAGCCAAAGCAAAAGCACTGAGTCAGGTGGAGCCCAAAGACCTGGCAGCTGCGCCAGACTCCTCCAGTAGAAGGGCAGAGAGTGAGCAGCACCTACGGGAGCGGCACAGAGGAGCAGCTGCTGAGGGAGCTGATGGTGCTGGCGGGCAGCTGCAGGACCTGGCTGGGAAAAGAGAGGGGAAGGAAGAAGCTCCACGGGAGGTGGAGGTGGCCCAGGAGCCGCCCAGAGCTGTGCGGGGTGGGCAGAGGAACGGAGACAGAGGGGCCTCAAATGCTGCAGAGAATAAAAAAGGCCCTGAGGTTGCTGCTGCTGCTCAGAAGCCGGAGAAGGAAGCAGCAGCCCAGAGTGAGCAGAAACCAGACCATGATGTCAAACCAAACTGGGACCTCAAGCTGCAGGCAGACTTGGACCTCCGCCGGAGAAGACGGGACCTGCTGCCTCATGAGGAGGAGGAGGCTGCAAAGGGCGAAGGGGTCTTCATCGGCCTGAACCCACTGCCAGATGTGAAGGTGAACGACCTGCGCAGTGCCCTGGAGACTGGGCTGCAGCGGGTGGCCGAGGGCGCTCAGCAGGTTGTCCACAGCCGCCAGATCAAGCAGGTGACACAGGGGGACAGCAGCCTGTGATGGGATGGGGTGGGAGTGGGGTACTCCTGCTCATCATGGGGCTCCACGAGAAAGGTTCAGGTTCACCAGCTGGGGTTTTGACCGCTGTTGCTCAGGAAGGGGTTGGATGAAGCCAGTGGTGCTTTGCTGGGACCCATGGGAACGCCTCGGAGCTGTCGGCACTGTCCAGGTGGCCAAGGAGGTGGCAACCCTGAAAGAATTAAAAGCTCCCACTGTCGTCTGCCTTTCAGAAGTTACCAGCTACCTGGATCCCGGCCAGGTTAACTCTTTCCAGGACCTCTTCCAACATCTCCTTCACATTGACTTGCCTTCTCCATTCTGCTTGTGACTTCCCTTTCAGAACCAAGGTGGTTGTCCATGAGCTTCCAGCTTGGAAAACCTTCCCTGGGCCTGTTCTGGCTTCCTGTGGCCCCTCATGTGCCTGTGGGCAAGACTTCGGGATAGAGGGCTGCAATGATCTCACCTCTTGGGGAAAGGCTTTTCCAGAGCATCAAGCCTTGAGCTGAGGCCTGGCTGAGCCAGGGGCTCTGGAGTTTTCCTGGGGATGGGAGCTGGGAGCGCTGTGTGTAGGGGATAGCTGTGGTTTAGGAACCTCGCTGAGTGGAAACGCTGCCTTAAACAGGCACAACGGCTGCTGTTGTGCCACTCAACTCCCAGGGATTTCATTTGCTCGGCTACACACTAGCAATAACCCGCAGCTTTGCTCTCACCCCCCTCCCCAGACACTCAGCTCTCCTCTCAGGCTGCACTTCTGCTGCCCTCAGTGCAGCAGGAAGCTGCAGGCTGCCCCCCTTCCCCACTCAGCTTGATATTTTTTTTTCCTCAAGAGGTGACTGATTTGGGAACAAAAGGTGGCTGAGGAGGGTAGGCTCAGGGCTGAGCGCTGGTACCTTGTGGCAGAGCAGGTTTGGTCTGTGCTGGGTGTTTTACAGCCAGAGCTCTGAGCTCTGCCCCTGGAGAAGAGATTTGCTGAGTGAGGAAGGGAAGAGCTTCCCTGACAGCCCTGGTTTGTTTCAGGCTCCCAGAGGGCGATTGATCCATTTGGGGTTTTTTGTGATCATGTTGTTGTCTGTTTTGTGTTTCCATCCTGACCTGTGAATGTACAAAACGGAATCCCAAAGCTCTTGCTAGAGAATGGCTGCGATTTTCCCAGCCTGGAGTTCAGACCTCATCACTGTGGGGGTTTTTATATCCCAGTCTGAAGTGTCTTTGGTGTAAAGGGCCAGTCTGTGGTTGCTGGGACCCTTCAGAGGCAGGGATGGCACTCAGGACCGTCACAGCAGCTCCAGTGACCCTGCTGCCCCCCAGCCTGGGGTCTGTGTCTTGGAAGATTTCATCTTCATTTCTCATGACAATGACCCTGAGCTGCACCGCAGGCTCAGATGCTCTTCAAGAAGGACCACCCCACGCTGCTCTCATGGCCTTAACCCTCAGGACTGCCTCAGAGCACCGTGAGCTTCTCCATTCCGCTGTCTTTAAAGCACAAACCCTGCAGCCAGGAGTCCTGCAGCTGCTCCACAGCCATTGGGGCAGGGACGGCATCCAGAGCCCAACGCTGGCTCCAGGCTTCATTCCCTGCAGCACCAACCAGCCTTTCCAAAGCAAGAGGGAGCCAGATCTGCCCGGCTAGGACTGCCCTGGGCAGGGTGAGGGTCAGGCCTGCCTGTGGCTCTTGATGTTGACTTGTCTGTGTGGTATACAGAGGACCAAAGATGCTCCTGCTGTTCCTCAGCAGCTGGGACTACTGTGGGTACCCCCCATGCCGAGCTGGAGGCTGACAGGAGCTGCTTCACCTCTACCTGGGGTGAACATGTCTGAGTGAGAGATCAGAGGGGAGACTGAGCTGATCAATAAATTAAACTGAAGCATTTTCATCTTGATTCTTGTTTGTTTTCATTAAAGAAGCCTCTGGGAACCTTGCTCTGCCTACAGGGCCCCAGATCCCTGGAACCGTAGAAGGAAAAGAGGAGGTTTTGTGCTTTTTTTTTTGGGAGATTTGCTCCTCACTGGCGTCGGGGACACAGAGCAGCCAAGAACCTCCCTGCTGCCTCCCTCAGGAGTCTGGGAAGGGGAAGAAAAAGCTTTAAATTCACATTTAGGGGGTGAAGGAGCTGCAGCCTCCCAAAGCGCTGGCAGCTCTTCCCCTCCAGGGTCAGCGTCCTGATTTCTGCTGCTGTTGTAGAAAATCTGGCTGCTGGAAAACAGGTGGAAGGTGGGAAAGGAGAGGGAAAAACCTTCTCTAAGGGGTCGTCTGGAGCTCGGAGGGGCTCCATGGCTGCTCCATCTCACTAGGATCCCGGTCTCTGGTACTACCTTTCCCCTCGGGGCTGCCCGGGGAGGGGGAGGCTCCACCAACTGCAGTTCTCGGGCTCTGCACCCCCCTCCTCGTTGACTTCATCAGTTTCACAACAAGCGGGAAGTTTTGAGGGGAATTTTTTATTCCTCCAACGGATCTCCTGGCCGGAACCGGGGACCTCTCCTACTATCACTTCGCTGTCGCCTTGGCCTGCAAAGAGGTGCGGGTCAGCCCGGGACCTCCCGACTCGGATCCCACCCTGAGTAAGGACCGCCCCCGGGTAGGGACCTCGCGAATCGGGACCCTCGCCCCAACCCCGCCGGGACCTCCGAGCAGGGACCGCCACCAAGCAAGGAACCCCTGAACAGGAACCCTGAGCGGGACCCCCCAAAAGGACCCCCCCAACCCCTCCGGGACC
>JAOXOE010027450.1:0-18361 GCA_028565055.1 Phoeniculus purpureus | reverse complement strand
CGCCGGGGCCTCAGCGCCACCCCCCGGCCGCCCGCCGACCCGGGCCGTGGCCTGGTGAGCCCCCCCGAGGAAGGGGCTTCCCAGACTGCCCCCCCGAACCGTTCGGGACTGTGCCCGGTTCCTGCTCCTTGAGCCCCCGGGCACTGCCCGCAGGGACCTGAGAGCAGCCCCCTGGGTCTGCCCTTCCCGGGCGGGTGGGTGGCCGTCGGCTCCCCACCTGCATGCGAGGGCCCTGCTCGGTTCTGGGGCCCCTGAAGAGCTCTGAGCTGGCGCGGGCGGTGTCAGGTCTGCAGTGGAGGCTCCTCTGCCCGCCCGGCCTTAGCCCAGCCCACGGCTGCTGTGGGATTTACAGCGGGGCTGGCGGTGTCCTGGACGGGATGATCTGTCCCCAGGCCGGTACCGCCCTGGGCTAGTGACAGCAAACAGGAGCGAGTCCCACACTGGGCCCATTCCCACCTGGGCCTCTCGCAGGGCCAGTGTCGGCTCCATTGCTGGGTGGCCCCAGCACCCTTTGACACCCACGCTCAACCCCCTGAGCCTCTCTGGGAAGCAGGATCACGTCCTAAGCTCGGCTGTTCCCAGGTCCTCCTGGGTGCAGGACGTAGCCCCCGGGGAGCTCAGGATGCTCCTCTGAACAGAGATCAAGCGCCCCCTGAGCACAACCCCACTGCCAGCAGCCGTCACTCTGCAGTCTCAGGACCAGCTCCTCGGGGTCGCTGCCTCCCAATGTGACTCTCAAGAAGAACAGTAACGACAATGCTGCCTAAAAACTGGTCGTGATCACAGGGCTTGATGGCAGCGGCAGCAGCGGTTCTGGGCTCTGTGCAGAGGGACGGCCACAGTGTCCTCGTGGGCAGACCCCTGTGGGCTCAGCTCACACCGGGATGCGCAGCAGGGCCCTCCTTGCCTGCCCCAGCTCCTGTGCTGCCGCCGCTGTGGCCCCGATGGACAGCTGTGCCCCAGCTGTGCCCCAGCGTGACGGGGAACCTGCTGCTGTTGGGCCCCTCCAGCCGACACGAATGGGGAACAGGGCCATGAGGTGCTCACCGGTGGCATCGCAGAACAGAGCAGTGAGACCATTAACATGACAATGAGCTTCACTGGCTGCTGCAGGGTGCCGGCAGGAGAAACAGAGGCTGAGCTGCAGCTGCCTGTGGGTGCCAGCACCTTTCTCCCCCTGGAGCGGGAGAAGCAGCATCGCTTGGGTCCTGGTGGAACCCAGGATGCGCTCCTGCTTGCAGTTAGGTCCCGAGGACTCCCAGGGTCTGCAGGAGTTGGGTGCAGGCTCCTGGGCCACGTCCCACGGTTGGTGGTTGCGGCCTGAGCTGTGTCCTGTGTGGCTGCGTCAGTGGCTCTGCTCCAGCACCCACTACCCTGAGGGCCTGCAGTACTGTGCATGGGTGCGCACGGAGCACCGAGCTCTGAGCCAGCCGTTGGGGATGGAGCCCTCGGACACTGCGTGTGGCTCTGGCAGAGGGCACTGGGCTTCAGGGACTTAGCAGGAGCAGCCTCTGCCCAGGAGCACTGTGGTGCCAAGCTGTGCCAGCCGGTGAGGACCAGCCAAGCTCCTGTTCCTGGGCAGGAGCCCTGGTGATTTCCAGCCCCTGCTCATCACTCCACGGCAGAACTGACTGCCCAGGCTGCGCTCTGTGCTGCTGCGTGTGCCCGGCTGTCACCCCACGCTGTGTCCCCCAGCAGCAGGGACCGAACCCCTCGAGGCTGAAGAAGGGGCAGGTGTTTGCAGATTGAACTAACCCTCTGGCACAGAGGGTTGTTCCTGTGCTGCCTGGGCACTCAGTGTCTGTGTTGTGGGCAGGGGCAGAGCCACAGTGGGTTCCCTCTGGC
This sequence comes from Phoeniculus purpureus, assembly GCA_028565055.1. NCBI lineage: Eukaryota > Metazoa > Chordata > Aves > Bucerotiformes > Phoeniculidae > Phoeniculus > Phoeniculus purpureus. The sequence goes on along the minus strand of JAOXOE010027450.1, from coordinate 16,516 downwards.
CAACAGCGGCAGAGCAAGGTGTTTCACTGTCATGGTGGCCCTCACCCAGGACCAGGGCAGCCACCCCACAGGTCCTGAAGCAGAGGAGCAACTGAGTGCTGCTGGGGGTCAGAGCAGAGGCAGATCCTGCAGTCACAGCAGGAAAAGCACCGGTTGTGTTTACCAAGTTCTTTGGGAGGGTTTTGCTTAGAGCCCTCGATGGAGGGCAGAGACACCCCAGCATCCTGGGGTCTCGCTGGGCAAAGGGTCTGGGAAGGGCTGGGCAGGCAGCCCCAATGTGCGGCATCCTCCTGCCTCCCTGCAGCAGCCCCTGCAGCCCCTCACTCACCGTGCAGTCCCACTGCAGCAGGTGACGGTGGCAGGAGCTGTCATCTCCATCTGGTCCAACCCAACCTCAGGGCTACCCCGAGGGCAGCAGCTCCAGCTGGGAGGAAGAAGCTCCGCCAGCATTTCCACAGTCTCCCAGCGCTCTTGGTGGAAGCCCTGGCACTGCCCCACTGTGGGAGCTCTGGGGCTCCCGGTGCTCCAGAGCTGCCAGCTCTCAGCTCCCTCTAGTCGCTCCTCCAGTTAATGAGAGAGAGAGGCGCTTCCCGAGCTGCTCCCTGAGCACCAGCCCCTGCCTCCCCTGGAGCCCAGCTGGCCCTGGGCAAGTGGGTGCTGCAGAGCTGCCCTGGCCAGGGGCAACAGGAGCAGTTTCACAGGCGGGAGCTGACATCCCTCAGCTCCTCAGGCTCCGTTTCCGTCGCAGCACATCTTCCTCTCACTGTCTCCAGCTGATTCTGCATCCAGGGAGGTCTCTGCAGGGCTCCTCTGTCCCCTGACCTCCTCTGGGCACCCAATGTGGGATCAGCCCTGGTCCCCACAAGGCTTCACCTGCTTCACTTGTCAGACGGTCTTTGCACTCCCTGCTTCTCGTTTATTTGATGGCTGGGATGTGCCAGGGCGCTGCCGGGAGCCCCCCTGCTCCCCTGGCCCCCAGTCTCAGGGAGATGGAGAGGCTGGGGTGGGAAATCTGCCTCCGAGCACAGCTCCGACTCCTCCTCGGTCATCTGCAAGGGCTGTGTCCTCTTACCTTCCTCGTGGGAAGCCACAGGCGAGAGGGGGTTGCCCGGGTGGGCGCCAGCGCTCAGTCGGGAGCGGGGCTCGGCTGGGTGCAGGCTGCACACAAAGTGACCGAGCCCGGGCCTGCGGCTCCTCGGTGGGGCAGGAGAAGTCCCGCAGTGGGTCGGTGCCGGGTCCCCGAGGGCTCCGGCTGCCAGGGAAGGACGGCGGCGGCGCTGCGCTAACGAGAGCGGCAGCTAATGAAAACAGCATTTAAAATGATCACAATATTTCTTTATTTGCTGCGGAGATGCCACAATAAAAGATAATCAGCAGCCGTGAAGCAGCTCCGCGCTCAGCTCTCCCTGTTTAGCTAATTAATTATCTCAGCAAAACGCATCGTTAGGGCTAATTTTAGCGAACCCAGCAGCTGCGGGGTCAGAGCGGGCGCCGGCTCCGTTTGCGAGGAGGGGAAACACCAACTGAGTCAGATCATCTGTTACTGGACGATGACAATGAACCGGGTGGCCACCGGGGCTTCCAGAGGCAGAAAACTCAGCCAGCCGCTTCGCGCTGACACCAACTGGGCTCCCAGCACCGGGTGAGGAGCTCAGCTCCCAGGGCCTGGGGCGGGCTGGGGGGCCTGAGCTGCAGCACCGGGGTCCCTGGATCCCACCTGCCTGCCGGGGGGGTTCTGATGGGGCAGCCCCAGCACGATGGGGAGGACAAATGTGCTGGGGGTGATGGCTGGGACGGGGGTGCTGCTGTAGGCAGGGAGGGAGTCGGGCAAGTCGCAGACCAGCACGTGTCTGGGGCCGTGGCCGGACAGGGAAGGAGCACAGGAGGCACCAACACGGCCCAGGGATGCTCCGGCACAAGGAGCAGCTCAGGTACACCCCATCAGCGCCTACCACAGGGTTCCCGATGCTTCCTCTGCTTCCCACAGCTCACTGGGCGCCTCCCCTGTGCAGACCAGGGCTCTCCTGCGCTGCTGCTCCCTTCTTCTCCCAGCCCAACCCACAGAGAAGGCGAATTCTTGGCTCTTCTGTGCTGATCAGAGACACCTCGACGCTCGTGGGACCCTGTGCGGTGCTGCAATGGCCCAGCTTCAGCGCAGCGGCTGCCCTGGTCCCTGGCTGTGCAGGGGCCACACGCTGGCCCAGACGGGAGGCAGCTGGAGAACCTCTGCACTGCAGGAGCCCGGAGTGTCCCGTCGGGGAGTCTCCTTCTCTGGAGACGGTTCAAACCCGCCTGGCCGTGCTCCTGTGCAACGGGATCTAGGGGGTCCTGCTGTGGCAGGGGATGGGACTGGGTGGTCTTTGGAGGTCCCTTCCAACCCCTGATGATGTTCTGGGAATCTGTGATTCAAACCCCACGTCCCCCCCGTTTTTGCTCCCTGCACCCTTGCGCTGTGACGGCCCTGAAGACAAGTCAGTGCCAGCAGCTGTCGCTGCAGCTGCCCTACATCCGTCTGCGAGCTGCTCCCTCCAGTAGGGGCCCGGGGCCGGCCGAAGGAGCCGCTGCCGCAGCGTCACCAGCTAAGAACCTTTAAAATTTATTGACTGGGTGAGTTACATTCAGCAGGGGGGTTTCTCCTGGACAAGGATCGGCATAAATACAACGAAGCCGGCATGAGCCTTCCCTAGACGAGGAGCGGATCGAGTGCTGGAGACGAGGGGCCGCGGTTCGCATCTCCACGTTGACACTTCGCCTGAACTTTACAGCCGGGCGCCGGAGTATTTACAGAAAGGTGCAGTCGGCACGAGGGGATCCGGGCCCTTGTCGGCACCGCCCGGGGGCTCCCGGGACAGGGCAGGACGCGGCTGTGGCGGCACCACCCGGCGTTGGCACCGTCCGAGGCGTCGCTCCAGCGCCCAGCGCCAGCTCTCGCCCCGTTTCTGACGGCAGTTTAGCTCTGCCGCCCTCTGAGGTGGGACGGAGCGGCCGCCCCCGGCGAGCCCAGCGCCAGCTGCCCCCCGCTCCACCGCTGCCCGCAGACTGCCCCCAGGCACTGCCCCTCCCGAGGCTGCAGGGCCGAGACCTTCTCTCCAGGCACCTGGAGGACGCTCGTAACGAGAAGTGTCTTTGCGAAGGGACCAGAGCTCCGGCAGCTCCAGCACCACCGGCCCAGGCGACCACGGTGCCCCTGCTGCAGCGGGAGCAGCAGCAACAAGAACCCAGCAGCACCTTCCGCGGGCGCAGGCGAGACTTGGGCAGAGGAACGAAGTCGTCCCAGCGGCCCCCACAGCTTCCCCGGCGCCGCCACATGCCCCGGCTGCCATCTGCTCCTCGCGGCAGCCGCAGGCAGGGACAGCCCAGCCCTCTGCCAGCTCCCGCTGCAGTTTTCCTCCTGAGGTTTCACTTGTCCACGTGTGACTCGCCAGGGCCCTGAGCTGAGAGGCCTCTGTGGCGCCCCAGCGCCCCCAGGCTGACACCCCGAAGGGCCCTCTGGGTGCCCCGGGTGCATTTCTAGGGGTTTCCATGAACTCTGGGGGCAGGGGGAGCCGGGCGCATCCTCGGCAGCCGACGGAACAGCTCAGCCTGCCTCAGGCAGAACCGCCGCCAAACCGCCGGAGCTGGACGCCCAGCAGCGACCCAGGGCAGGCCCAGCAAACCCTCTGCTGCCGGGGCGACCCGGCCCCTCGCGCTCCCGCCCGCCGGCACCTGCGCCCCGAGGGACCCGGACACGCAGCTGCTGGTTGTGACCACAGGAGGGCTGTGCCGGCAGCCGAACGGTGCCCCCGGGGGCTCTCACACCCCAGTATCAGACCCGTGACCACCTCTCCCAGCACATCCTGGGTGCCCCAGCACCCCAAATCCACAGGCTGGAAACGGAAGCTGCTCGCCCGGGGCTAAGGGAACCACCGCTGCCAGGAGAGCCAGGTCAGTGCTGACCTGCAGGGACTGCCACGGCGCAGCCAGGAGCTAACGGGGAGCACCGAGGGCCCTCTCGGTCTGCGGGGCAGGGGCTGGAGCTCTCGCTAAGAACGCCTGGCGACGCGCAGGGGGCGACACCAGCACTTCCCCGGACGTTAAGGAGCTGCACAAGGAAATCCAGGTCGGGCTGCTAGAACTGAAGGGGCCTTTTGGCCAGATCTGGGAGCCAGACCCTCGTTCTGTGCAACCAGGAGCTCTGAGCTCGAGACAGCCGCAGGGGGTCCCAGGCGGTGGCTGAGGGGGACCTTGGATGCGGACGGACCTGCTCCCTCGCGGGGACCGGCACGGGCAGCACCCGGCTACAGCCTCCAGGCTGTCTCCACCTGCCGTTTCCCAGCCGACCTTCCTCTTGCTCTCGGTGCGGGAACCCGCTGTGAGCCGCGAAGGAGCTTCTGCTGAGCTCCGGAGGGGGATGGAGACGTCTCTGCGGTTCTTCGGGGCAGGGGGTGCTCTGGCCACTCTCCTCGGCTCTATGCCTGCGGCCTCCCGTCCCTCTGCGCAGGGGGCTCTGCTTTGATCCTTCCCCTCTCCGAACCGGACCCTGACAGTTCCCAAGTACCTGGAGTCGATGACGGGGGAGACTACGCTGCGTCCAGGAAGACTGGGGTGAAGCAGGGGAGGTGAGTCGAGCCACTGTCCCGGCCGCCAGGCTCCGGGCTCGCTTCCCACTCCTCCCACACGGGACCTGCTGCCTCGAGCTGGCAGGCGGCTGCTGGGTTCCAAGGGGCTGAGCTGGGCTGGGCTGGGCTGAGGGGGTCTGCTGCTCTTGAACCGCTTGTGCCGCTGCGGCCGCCAGGCTCTGACCTAGTCGTCCCAGAGGCGACCGAGCGGCCTAGGGGTTGCAGTTCTTGAGCCCGACCTCCTGGAAGAGGGAGGTGTAGAACTCGGGCTCCAGCTGCCGGTTCCGGTACTTGTTGACGATGTCGGAGATCTTCTGTTTCCGGCGGACGTGGGGGGGGTTGTAGGAGTCGCTCTCCAGCCTCTTCCTCCGGCAAATGTTTATCACTGTCTGCCTCACCAGGAAACCTGGGAGAGAAGCCGCGGGCGAGCCCCGTCCTCACAACTGCAGCCCAGCCTGTGCCCTCCCCTCTTCCCTCCGGCAGCCCAGCTCGGCGCCCCCTCCTCTCCCGCGGGCCCTGCCCTGCTGCCAGCGCAGCGCCGGCCGCCCGCTCCCGTGCCGCGGGCAGGTGCTGGTGGGCACCTTTCCCGGGGCAGCGCCCGCAGCGGGTGCTCTGCAGACCCGGCACCGCACAGCAGCGGCAAGCGAGGGCCCCCGGCAGGCCCCCTGCAGGCTCCTGCTTACCCAGAGCTCTCCTGCTGACTATCATCCCGTCCACCAGCGGGATGACCATGTTGAACTTGCCGGCCGCTCCCTGCAGCTTTATCCTGAACAGGCCGGTGTTCAGAGGGTGGATGAAGATCACAGGAACCTCCTTCTCAGGAGGGGCAGACCTGAAGGGAGAGCCCCCACCCCGTAAGTCACCTCACAGCAGGGTTCAGGTTGCCTGGCGATCAGCAGCCACCCCTGAGGGCTACAAGAGACCTGGTGGCTGGGGACTGCTGGGCATCCCCTGGCCCTGGCGGGGTGGTCTCAGCTGAGTGGCCCCTCCGCTCTCCCGTCGGCGCAGAGCCCGGGACTCTGCAGCCCGGGCCCGGAGCCGCACAGGCAGCACCAGCTGCCCCACAGCAGAGGCCCGTCGCAGGCCCGAGACAAACCCCACGCGCGTTCTGCTCCCCGAGCCCGGCGGGAACCGCCGCGCCAGGTGCAACTGCGGCGAGCCGAGAGCCAAGCCCGACCCAGAGCCAACCCACCCAGCCCCGCAGCCTGCGAGAGCGGAGAGAGGCAGATCCCAGAGCTCAGCCCTACCTCAGGGAAGTGCTGCTGTTGGCCGTGCTCTCCACACCGGTGCTGGTCTCAGACACCAGGTCAGGGAGGGGGAAGTTCTCTGCAAGAAGAGGATTCCCAGAGTGAGGTCTCTGTGTGCCTGGGCTTTTGCCGAGATCACTTCTCATCGGTCGGAGCTGCCCGGCCCCTGGCACTCCTACCGCAGACCCTCTGGCCCTGCAGAGCAGCGCTGGCCCGGGAAGACTTTGTTTTGCAGCCCAAGCGGCCACGGGGTGCAGACGCAGCTCAGCCACCCTGCACCCGGAGGAGGCCAGGTGGCCCCAGCTCTCACCCTGGAGGCCGCTCCCTCTGCAGGAGCTCTCCAGAGAGCGCAGGAAGGGGAAGCAGCAGGACGGGGAGATGCTGGGGATCATTCGCAGGGCGCAGCTCAGACAGCAGCCCAGAGCTGCCGGTGCCTTTGCCAGCAGCAAGAGCGCAAGGCCCCCCCCCCGCCAGTGTGCCCGCGGGAGCTGGGGGAGCCCACGGAGGGCCATGAAGGCAGCCAGCACAGGGGCCACAGCCTGGACTACAGCGACAGCTTCTCCGCTCTCCAGGATGCCCCAGAAGCGCAAGGCAAGAGCCGAGAACACAAGGAGCAGCAGGCAGAGCCTCCGGGCTAGGAGCCGCTTTCAAGAGCCCCCTGTGCCGAGCCAACTGCCACTGCTACTGAGGCTCAGCAGACTCCTGCCTCCAGCTTCAGGCCCAGGGCCCCGGGAGATTCTCACGGCTGCTCGAGGAGGCAGCCAGGCAGAAACGGGCACGTGGGGCCCAGCTGCTGCCTCCGCAGGGAGGCGGCTTCAACTGCTGCCCAGGGAGGAAGTGGGTCAGGGACCCGCAACAGCGGAGGGGCTCCTGGAGCTACGGAGACCCCCCGGGCCAGCACCTGGGCAAAGGACGGCGCTGCGGGACCCAACCTCCGCCTCCTGATTCCAGCTGAGCTCTGAGGGGCCTTGAGACTTCGCACCTGCACCTGGCAGGAAGCCTCCTCCTGGTCGCTCCCTTCCTCCGGGAGGAGCCCAGGGCCCACTCCTGCTGCCGGCCGCGAGCGAGGCTCAGCAACCGGCGTGGCACGGGCCCCGCGAGAGAGGGCAGAGAGTCGCAGAGGCACTGCCAGACCCACGAGGAGGACGGCGCCTTCAGCACCGCAGCAGGAGCCGCCACGTGTCCCGCCAAGGAGGAGCCGAGGCTCTCCCAAGGAGACAGCAGCTGAGGGCACGCGACAGCAGGGCGGCGGCCGCCACCTGCGTGAAGCGGTTCACGGGAGCACCCGGCTAAAGTCTCCCGACCTACAGGCCGCCAGCGAGCCGTGTCTGGCCCACGGGCCCCGGCTCAGCACCCGGCACGAACGCGCGCCGAGCCGCTCCAGAGCGGCGGAGCGGAGCCGCTCCGCGGGGCCTCTACGCACCTATGTCGTCGTAGCGCTCCACCCACACCACGTACACTTTGGTTTCGGGTCCCATCGGCGGAACGGTCCGGCCCTGAGACGCCCTCTTGGATCGGGAAGTGGGGCTGAGCTGCTGGGAAGGCAAGAGGAGAGGCGCCATGGCAAACGCGAGCCCAGCTCTGCGCCCAGCCCGTCCTCACGGCGGCTCCTGGCGGGGGGCAGCTGCTCAGGAGACGGGGCGGCTCTGCGAGCAACGGCAGCCTCGGCCTCCCCAGCGGTCCAGACTCTCCTCGGCCCCGCCGAGCGTTAGCAGACGCGGTCAGAGCCCCCCAGAGGCTCTCAGAGAGCTCAGTGAGCGGGCGGCCGGCCGGGAGCGCGCTCTGCACGACAAGCAAGGGGCTGCGAGGTCTCTGCGAGCCGCTGGAGCGCCTCTGGCGTCTCCGCTTTGCCTCCACCCGCCTCACACACAACGGGGCCGCGCTGCCGGGAGACAGGGAAGGGCTGGGTCTCTCCACCCCAGTTCCCAGCTGCCGTGGGCCACTCTGGCCAGGCTGCAGACCCCCAGGTCTCCGCGTGCACAAGGCGGCTCCCCGGCACGCTCAAGCTCGGCTCCGGCGCTTCTCTGCCGTCTCCCGCGGCGGGTGCAGGAACGAGGCAGATGCGGAGGCCGGCGGCCAGGAACGAGCCGCTCTGAGCATCGGGAGCCCAAAGCCCACCGTCGAGGCCCGCTGCAGCGCCGCCGCCGCGCTGCCCGTCGAAGAGAGGGGAAAGCAGAGCGCTCTGCCCCTGCCTTACCCGCTGCGAGGGATTGAGATTGTCGGTGTGACTGGGGAAGAGCTCCAGCGTCAGGGACTGCTGCTTCGGCATCCCCAGCAGCAGGTCCACGTTGGAGTCGCTGTCTTGGTCAGAGACGTTGCTCTCCAGCGAGTCACCTGCAAGCCACAGGGAGAGGGAGGGGTTTCAGTTGCCACCCTGCCCACAAGCATCAGCTCCCGGCACATGGAGCCTTGGGGACCCAACGGGGGTCCTGTGCGTTTCCCGACCAGACACGGGCAGCTCTGCGGCCACGGCCCTGCGGCGCTCAGGCGCAGGAAGAGGACGCAGCGGGACACGAGCAGCCTCGGCAGCCGTGCCAGGAGGTGGCTGCAGCCCCTCCGGGGTTACTAGTGTCCCATCCACTTCCTGGGGACGTGGGCTCCGCACAGCCCCCGATCCCCGCACGGAGGGGCTGCCGACCGGCAGCGCAGCCGGGCCCTGCTCGGCCTGAGAGAGCTGAAACCAGCAGCTGACGGGGAAGCCTCGAGCCCAAGGGAGCCGGGGCAAGAGCAGCACCGCCGCGCAGCCTCGGACCGAGAGCAGCCACCGCCCTCGGCAGGACGCAGCGGTGCGGGGCGCGTAGCAGCGGGCACAGCGATCTTACTGAGGGACTCCCCGGGCGAGGGGACCACAAAGGCGACCTCCGTCAGGGCGTCGGCGTAGTACAGCACCTTCCTGTGCCCGTTGAAGATGCTGGCTCCCACGTCTTCCGAGACAACGAGCTCCTCTGGAACGGACACAGACGGCAGCGGGCTCAGACGGCGGCTCTGCACCCCCTGCCCCTGGAGCCTTCTCCCGGGGCAAAGGGACTCTGAACCAGGGAAGTCCAGCAGAGCCGACCGCTCCAGCCGCAGCAAAGACCGGGGAGCAGGAGCACGCGACTGCCTCACGGCGTCCGGGCCCCTCTGCGCCCATCGCGATGGTTCCAGCCGCCGCCGGCCGAACCCACGGCCCCGCTCAGGGACCCCTCTGACGGCAGAGCCGGAGCAGCCCTCCCGCGCCCGGGAGACCGTCCTGCTCCCTCCTTCCCTGATGTGCCCAATTCATCCGGCGAGTCGCTGGCCTGCGACTGAATCCAAGCGGCTCCCGACGTCGCACGGGCACGTTCAGCCCCCTCGCTCGGGCGCTGCTTCCGCACCGCTGCGGGGACGACAGCGGCGGGAAGGGAGAGGCTCCGCGTCCCCGTGAAGCGCAGCCTGAGCCCCGGCCACTTAACGTCCCCGGGCTCGCTCGCACAAAGCCCTGCCGCTGACCTCCAGCCTCTGCAGTTCTACTCCACGAGGGAAGGCTGTGGTCACAGGCCCTGGGCCCAGCGGCCACAGACGTCACCTGAAGCAGCCCTGACGCCAAGGACGTCTCGCTCCGAGCGCTGGCCCGGGCAGGACCTGACCCAGCCACCAGCTCTGCACCCAGGGACAGCAGTTCCCTTCCCTGAGGGCCACCGCAGCACGGACAGGGGTGCCCGACGAGCCCAGAGGAGGAGCTGCTCCGGGGGAAAGAGCCGAGGGAGCTCAGGAGGCCACGGGCGCTGTGCGGGCCCCGGCCAGGGCCGCCTACAAGCGGCAGCTCGTTCTCATGGCCCGTCACGGGGCTAGCCCAGCACCCCCGTTCCGACCTGCCCCGAGAACACCAGGGCCCACCGCAGCGTCCCGCACCCACTCGCCAACACGCGGCGCCGTCCGCGGCTGGTTTCACCCCAGCAGCGGTCTGGGCCGGTGCTTCCGCGACTCGGGGCTGTGGCGGCACAGAGCTCGGCTCCGCTCGCCCGGGCTGGAGCTCCACCTGGCGCTCAGTGCCGCCTGGGGAACTCGGTCAGCAGCTGAACGGCGACCCAAGCGCTCGGCCGGCAGCCAGCAGCCCCGGACTGCCCCTGAAGGAGCCCGCGCCGGTGCCGCCCGCTGCGTCTCACCTTGCTCGGAGCCCCCTTCCTCGCTGCAGCTATTGATTGACCAGCTCGTCGACACGTGGCCAGTCCAGCCAGGGTGCTTGCCCACGTCCACAGACCAGCCAAGAGACAGCAGGAACTCCAGGAAGTGCGGCTGAACCGCTCTGGAAGACTCCATGTTCTTCAGGATCTGCAACGACCGGCAGCGCTGCGGTAGGCACAGGGGGCCGCAGGAGCTGCGCGGCCCCAGCGGGCTTTTGCCCAGACCCGGCTCTTCGGCCGCCCTGGAAGCCACTGCTCCCCACGGAGCTGCCCGGGCGAGGGCCCAGCTCACAGCCTGAGGAAGCCACCCTGATGACCCCAACCCGGCACAGCACCGTTGCTTTGGGGTCTCTTTATCCCCTCCCTGCAGGCGGCTGTTTGTTCCTTCACCCCCTGTTTGACAGCAGAACCCCACCGAGCCCCCTGGACACCGCTGGGATGAGCGGCAACCCCCGCTGCGAGCTGGGCCACCAAAGCTGACAGCCACAGTGGACTCGAGCCTGAGCTTGGCCGAGGCCCGAGGACAGACCAGAGGCTGGTGCTTCACAGTCACTAAGCGGTGCCTCAGCAGCCCCGGGCGCGGGCACTGCGCTTCCCCCCGTGGCTGAGCACGCAGCGGCTTAAGGCCGACTGGAGCCCAGAGCCCCTAGCCCCGGTTCGCACCCTGCACTGGCCACAGCGCCCCGCTCGCTTGAGGCTTACGAGGAGCACAGGCTGGGCGGCCCTGGAGCCCCCCTTACCTCCTGGCTGGTTTTCTGGCCGGCCCTCATGTAGAAGACGAAGACGGTGTCAAAAGGACGACAGGGCAGCAAGTCCAGGTAGCCGAGGTCGTCGAAAAAGCCAGGAAGAGCAGAGTCGAGTGCAATCAGGTGAGGAGGTAGACGGCTGTTAGCAGGCTCCTAGCCAACAGACACAGATCAGCAGCCCCAGAGAGCGCTGTACGGTCCCGGCAGTCACCATGAGCACCAACAAGACCATCTCCCGCTCTCCTAGGGGCAGAGCCCCACAGCAGGGCCCCAGGCAGCACCGTCCTGTTCCTGCGAGCGAGCAGGAGCTGGCGCGGCGGCGCCCCTGCCCTCACCAGACAAGGGGGTGTTTTGCCAGCACAGCCGAACGCTTTGGTTTGGGGCCTCGCTGTCCACCACCGGGAAGCCACAGCTTGGAGCACTCACAAGAGCACTTCGGCGCTCGCTAGCCCACTAGCCACCAGCTCAGGAACGAGCGAAACACTCGGCCCTGCAGTTGAGCAGGCAGTGCCGCGGGAACTGCGCTGCCCGCTCCTGCCGACGGCTTTCTAGGGGGACACGCGGAGAACACGAGGGACAGCTCTCCGGCTGCGGGCACAGCTTTGACCCAGGAGCCCGGAGACTCTCTGCCAGCTGCCGCTGCGGAGCTCTGCGGTCAGGGCGCCCTGCCGAGGGGCTGCGGGGCACGAAAGCGCCTCAGCACAGCCGCCTGCGGAACGGCTTGCGAGCAGCCCTGCGCCAGGGCTCCTGCGGCACCTCCCAACCCCTAACCCGACACGCAGGCGATCTGCGGCTAGCACGCCGCCGTCCCCGCGGCTAGCGGCAGATCAGCCCTGCGGGCACTTGCACGACCCCGAGAAGGATCAGGTCACCTTTAAAGCCTCTAGGGAGAGAAACCCAAAGTGAGAGAGGAACAGGCGCGCTGTCTGGAACTCCTGCGCCGGCGGCGGGGGCTTACACTCTGTGATCGGATCGGGAAAGCTCTTCTTCCGCCACTCCTCTTCGCTCCTCTGGTCGACGGACGTCTCAAACACAATCTGCTGGGCCATGCCGCTCCTCAGCTTCTCGTGGCGCTCCTCGAGCTGAACACCAGCATCGTGTGGAACGCCGGCCCCGCCAGAACCACCGAGGCTACCGGCCGGTCGCTCCAGAGAGCCGCGAGCCCGGCCCCAGGGCACCTCCTGAAGCGCCGTCAGCCAGACCCTGCGACGCCCCCGAGAGCGCGTCCCCCGGCCCCGCTCGCGTGGGAGACCTCCTGCCAGTCGAGGTGCCCAGCGGCGCCGCCGCCGCCTCTCCCTCTCAGGGGGCAGAAACTACAGCACGGTCAGCTCGGGGGTCGAGCCGCGCGGCCAGGAGGGCTCAGAGAAGCCCTTCCATTGCCCCGGCAGCGCCACACGAGTCCCCGCTCGCTGGCGACACTGGGGCATCGGGCTCCGTAACGGGGCGCCTTGAGCGGTGCCTGGCAAAGCCGCGGCCCCCCCGGAGGAAGGGCGCCCCTTCCGCTAGCTCACAGGGGTTACCGCTGCAGCGCCCCCGGCCCAGGCCCCAGTGACACCCCAGTCCCCAGTGACACCCCAGTCCCCGAGAGCCCCTCACCTCCTCGTTCACGATCTCGTGCAAGTCGGGAATGCTCAGGTCGGCCTTCACGAAGGGGATCTTGTCCACCTCCTCAGGGAAGGGCCGGTGCTTCACACTGTACTTCAGCCCTACGTCGCTTTTAGGAGCCGGCCGGGCTTCTGGCGCGAAAGTCTGACAAGGAGGGGGACAGCTTTTACCTCGGAGCGCTGCGCCAGCGACACCGCCGGAGCAGAAGGACGCTCCCTCCCCGCTCACGCCCCACGAGGAGCCAGCCCCACAAGGAGCCAGCCGTCACTAACAAACACGAACTGCTTCCAGCTAACGGCCGTGGACCACGGGTTGTGAGGGGCAGCTCTGCCCGCTCCTGGGACCTGCCAGTCCTCCTGCCCCTGCACCTCTACGCAGCTGCAGACCCCAGGAGGAAGGGCCAGCTGGCAGGGCAGCGCCTCGTTCACAGCCCACTGCGGCGCCACAGAGCAAAAGCTGCCTCTCGGAGGGCTCCGCTCGAGCCCTGCTGGCGCTGGGGCCACAGCAGGCCAGGCTGAGGAGCCCGGGAAGCGCCAGCAGCCCTGCTGGGGGTCAGCAGCAGGATGCACTGCCGGAGAAGCAGCCGCGCTGCAGCCCCAGGGGCACCGTGCAGAGGGGTCTGCGGGGGCTGTTGCGCAGAGACCAGGTGCACCCGACTGTGAGCGCGACAGCCGAGACTGACAGACCCCTCTTCAAACTCCTCTTCGGTCCCTGTGCTGCACTGAGGGGCACGTGGAGGGTTCGGAGACTTGGGGCACTTCCTGAACAGGCAGAGTCTGACAACAGGACAGGCTCCAGTGCCAACTGTTGTAAGAGACTTGGCCGTGAAGTGAGACCGACCGGGGCACTTCTCCTCCACTGCTCCTCTCCAGCGTCACTCCTCAGATCAACTAGACACCTGTCACCCCCGGGAGCTTTACAGCCACCTCTCCGACGCCGGGCTGTGGAGCCTGCACCGCTGCTCCCTCCGCAGCACCCCCGACACCTCCAGGCTCTGCTCCTCTGCTGCAAGGGCTACCCAAGGCGAGCACCACCGCTCGTTCACAGCCGCACCCTGGACACACCGTCCCCGGCGCCTCAGAAGGGGCTTCCTGCCGGAAGGAGTCCCCCTCCCCTTACACGGGTCTCAAGGGCAGCAGCCCCTGCTTCGCACCGGTCACAAGTCAAAGAGCCTCCGGAGATGGGGCTGCAGCCCCGCGGCTCAGCCGCAGGTCCCAGCCCCAGCTCTGCAGGGCGGTCTCACGCTGGTGGGATTTCAGCTGAACACCTAAGTCAAAGGTTCCTTTACGGGCTTCGACAGAGACCTTTTGATTTGCTTTCGCTCCTCTTGGCAACAGACAGAGCTGCTGGGCCCACGCGAACCTTCCCGAAGTCCCGCGGATCAGAACCGTGACGGAGGGAAAGGAGTCATCTGCAAGGCACAAGGGTTTAGCAAGAGGACGTCACCACCCGCTGCCAACCGCTCACTGGGCAACAGCTCAACCAGAAACGCCGGCCCGGCGGCAGCGTTGGCGTCTGAGGCGCAGTCCTCCCTGCGGAGGAGCGGGCAGCAGTGCTCTGCAGCGGGGAAGCGCCGAGCCTGCGCTGCGCAGCGGTCAGCAGCTGCCAGCTCCCGGTCACCCCGGAAGCACCTTCCGCCCAGACGCCCCTCGCTGTCTCCCCCCTACGTAAGGGGGTTGCCCAGCCGCCGCCTGCTCGGACCAGGCGGCCAGAGGGGCAGGCGGGCGCTGTCCTGGTCTGACTGCAGCACTGCAGACGACCCCCCCCAGGTACCTCCCAACCGGCACAAGGGCTGTTCTAGCACTGCCGGGGCTCCGGGGCCGCCCTGTGACACTTAGAAGCCGCTGACGTTGGCCTCCTTCGAGGAGGTACCGTCGCACCTCCATGGCTTCTCTTTGAATCTCGTCTATCTTGATGCCCAGGAGGCACCCACTGACGCCATCGGGGGACCGAGGGTGGGAGAGCCCTTAGCCGGTGCCCGGCGGGACTAGAGAGCTCTGGAGCACAGGGGCACTGCCACTCCCCTACAACCCAGGGCCTTTTCAGAGGGCAGCGCCACTGCTTTTGCCATCGGCAAGGACTCGACGGCAGCCAGCTGCGTGCACCCGGCCCAAGGGAGGGGTCTGGATGAGCTGGAGCGTGGCTGGCCACCAGTGGCACCACAGTGACTCCCACCGCTGCGTCCCAGGCCACCCAGCTCAGGCGCACAGCCCCAGAGCAGGAGGGCCCCGGGTGCGAGGCGCTCAGCAAGGCGTCTTCGCTCCGCAGGGAGAGCCTGAGGCGGAGGAGACGCGAAGCAGGAACTCACTCTGCTCGTTGCCTAGAGGCTGCTCCAGCATCGCCAGGATGACGCTGTTGTCCAGAACGAAGTAGCGGAAGCTCTGCCTGTTTACGGTGGGGAGCCGAGAGCACTTGATTAACGTGGTCTCGTTCACCAAGCTGCAGGGAGAAGCAGGTCCGCTGGGAGAAGGAAACGCTCCGAGTAACTGCATGATACTGCAAGGGATGGCAACGCCAGCAGTTAGGCCAGGCCGAGGCGAGTGGTCGCCCCCAGGCCCAGACCCCCAGGCCCAGCTCTGCCGTGGGCAGCAGTACCCTGCCAGGGCAGCCCTGCTCCCCCACCGACGTAAGGCGGGAGCAGGAACTTCAGCGACACACACGGGACAGCCAAGGCCCCCCCGGCCCACAGAGCCAGTCGCCCTGTGGCACGGGTTACAGGGGTGCTCACGCACACTGTGAGGTGCCACCCGCACCCTGCCACAGCCCCCAGGCTCGGGAAACTCACTCGGCCATCCTCCCCTGCCAGGGGGTTGTGGAGTCTACTCTGGAGACGGTTCCAACCCTCCTGGCCATGGTCCTGTGCGACTGGATCTAGGGGGCCCTGCTGGGGCAGGGGATGGGACTGGACGGTCTTTGGACGTCCCTTCCCAACCCTAATGTTCTGAGAGGCTGTCCTGATCACAAGCCAAGTGGGAGACAGCGGGAGCCGCTGGCTGGGAGCGGAGGAGTGGGGGCTGCACAAGGGCAGCACAGCCGTCATGGGGAACTTCCTGTCTACGGAACACCTGAAACGGGAGGGGAAGGCAGCTGAGGCAGCAGGGGACAACCCTACCCAAAGGGCAGCACAGAGGGAGCTTCTGACCAACTTTCCAAGCTCTCGCTCCATCACAGGGACCTCAGCAGCCAGGAGCTGCCCGGCGAGGCAAAGCCCAGCAGCAGCCCCACGAGCAGCCACGTACCACGTCAGCGTGGCTTCAGCGGCATCCTTCACTCTCATGGACGCGGGGTTTGGCTCCTTATCTCCCTTGTACTTGACCTCTTGCTCGCTGTTCTTGGATTTACTCCCCGAAATGCCCAGCTCCACGATCTCCAGCACCTCCTTCAGGCAATCCTGCAACACAGGAGCACCAGCACTCCAGCAAACGCCTCCGCGAAGGGGCGGCCCCAGCGGCTGGCTGACGCTGTCCTGCGGGCAGAGGCCCAGACCCCAGGGCTTGAGCTGCCAAGTCACAAGGAGAGAGCTCTCCTGCCCCAGGAGCTGCCCGGACCCAGGCACAAGCGGTTCACAGCTGACCGAGACGGAGGAGGGGAAGAGGCAGACTCCCGGGCCAGCGCCGACAGGCAGACCTGAACTGCAGGGCTGGCTAACAACCAGCAGGCAAAAGCCTAAGTAAGTGGGAGCTGAGGCACCTGGAAAAGGGCAGCTCTGACCACTGGAGACACACAGAGAGGTCCCCATCTGACTGCTGCCACTCAGCAGCGAGCTCCTAAGTGCCTGGTACCCACCACACACCGCACGTAACCAGCTCAATGCCAGGTGACGACTGCAACGAGATGGAAGGGCAGGGATCACCCCCTGTACTGGGCACTGGGGAGGGCTCGCTTCAAGTCCTGGGGTCAGTTCTGGGCCCCTCAGTCCCCCCTAGAAGGACATTGAGGGGCTGGAGTGTGCCCAGAGAAGGGCAACAGAGCTGGGGAAGGGGCTGGAGCACCAGGGCTCTGAGGAGCAGCTGAGCTAACCAGGGGTGCTTGGCTGGAGTGAAGGAGGCTCAGAGGAGACCCTCTTGCCAACTTCCCGATGTGTGGAAGGAGGTGAATCCTGGCACCGGCTGCCCGGGGCAGTGCAGTCCCCACCCCTGGAGGGGTTCAGAAGCCACGGGGATACGGTGCTGAGG